>VZTO01025222.1:93696-240821 GCA_013400615.1 Syrrhaptes paradoxus | reverse complement strand
GACGTTGTTAACCTGTTTCTGGTTTTAGAAACAAACCCAAAACCTCCTGAACTTGAAACCTATAGAAACTGTTTTTCCTGTTGTATCAACCATATTAACTAGAAAGTGTTCTTCTGATGTCTTAGCTATTTCATTCTAAATCTCTTTGTTGCATGAACTTTTACATGTATTCTGTTATTACATAACGTTGACAGATATTTGATCTATGACTTCTTTGAGTTATGCAAGTACAACGTCCAAACTATTCCTCAACAGAGTTAATATTACAACGCTCTGATAGTCTCAGAAGGGTATATTAAGCACCAGAACTGTCTCTCACACTGCCATTTTCTTTATTTTACAAGTATGTGGGAAACCAGAGGAGCTCAGTCTGAGTTTAGGTAGCTTATCTGTCTGTCTCAGAATATCTTCAGTGTCTACTTTTAATTTCAGTGGTTTTCTCTGAACTTTGCAGCTTCTTATACTGACTAATAGAGGAGATTTACCTGTTCAGACATCTAATGTCTGGGGCAAATGTGAAAAAGCCGTGAGGGATCACTAGTGAGTCTTGCTAAACCTGTGGATATGCTGCATGGAGCTGACAAATACTATCTTAGTTTTTGGTGGAGAAATAGTGTGCTCCGTGAAACTATGAAGTTCTGTATTCTGAATTCTGCAATCCTGGTATGTGAAAGTTATTCTCTACGAGCTGATCTCTGGGTGCATTTGATAGGCAGCTGCCACATTACATTGAAGTGATTTTCCTATTCAGGTGGTGGCAAAGTCTTTGAACACCTGGACATATCACCATTCCAAACCAGGCGCTGCAGCAATTGGGATTGAATGTTTCAGGAATCAGACTATTGTTTTAGGTTGAGGCAATGACATCATTTTATACACAGCTTTATAATACTTCCTTAAACATTGCACATCAAGTATTTGATCCAAGAAATATTTTGTAAAAAGATAATAATTCTTTACTGGCAGTTAAGAAAAGGGATGGAAAGGTGGACTCATTGTCTGTGCCCGCATGGTACCAACTTTCATGTCATAAAAAGTGCTATTGTAACTTAAAATCTGCCTCCAGTGAATGCATGATCTTTGCATGCTGCTCCTGGATAGGTCTGTATAGTGCAAAGTAATTTTTTTTTCCCTAGGAATTGAATAGATTCTTATACATAATTTCCTTCTTTCCGTGTACTTTGTGGATCTNGATGAGGGGTAATGGCTTTAAAGGGTTAAGAGGGAAACCAAATTGCTTGGACAGGCAGAGGAAGATGAGGAGGCACAGGTGAAAATAGGGACATGACAGTAATTTTGCTCTTCTTGGGAAATAAGAGGAAGAGGGCTGCTAACACCCTTTAAAAATTACATGATGGGATTGAAGCATTTAGAGTGAACATGACACAACCATCCTTGGAAGCAGAAGCTATGGTGTTGCAGGAATCAAAATGTCTCCACAAATTGTTTAAATGAAATTTTCTACAGAAGGGAAAGTGGGGAGTGGGATCAAATCAGTAACCCTGCAGGATTCGATTTTTCAGAAAAAGCCTGGTCATGGAGAAAAATTGCTATTTACAGGATGAGAGTCCTCAATGTATAAAAAGTTGACTCCAGAAAGAAAGACAAGATGGATTCACTCTTCTTTTAACCTTCTGTGCTGAAAGCAAACAAGCTTAAGGTGCAAACAGATTGGGAATTAATTGGAGTAATTAACATTTTGTGATTATAATGACTTCTAATCAATACTTAATGCAAATACCTGTATTGAAGTGTTGAGCAAAGGGTGCTAGGTGGGGGGACACACACACATCACTTCAAAGCCCTAATGAAATTCAAACCTTTCAGCTCAGGTGAAGTCCTGACCACATCTTTTTCAAGGTAAAAAAGAAGATCCTTTAGTGACCTGTTTAATTAAAATGGCTCTGATACAGCTGCTGACTAAACTTCATAAAATGAGGTGACTGGAGGATGAAGCACATTCCCCTGCTGACAGTTCCCTCCCTTAAATGGCTGTTTCATCAGGTTAACAAAGCAAAACAGAGAAACTGCCCTGATTCGGGCTCAGAGCAGTGAGATCCCTTCCTGTGGCAGTAGTCTGGGAGTTGGTTCAGATGTCAAAGAAGCCAATGCGATATCAAGAAGCTTTCAAGGCCAGGAGGAAAGTGCTGGAAGCTTCTTTTTTAGATGAGTGAATGGTGTCTGACTTCTTCCTCTGTCTTTGGGAATCACCCACAAATCATTCCTCAGTTCTTTTTCTTTCTGAAGTCGTATTTAGAATTGGCAGGTGAGTGATCAGAAAAGGTTAGATAGGAGCTGCCAGTTTTCCCACGCTCCAACCTTCAACTTCACGTGGTAAATGATACCTTTAGCAAACCTTATTTGCCAGTGGTTCCACATTTTTCCTCTTTCAAATATGAACTGGACGTCAGGCGGCATAAAAATGCAATCAGTGCTAAACCTAACTCAAGTGTTTCCTGAATCATCTGTTTAGGTATATGATGGAATAAAAAACCCTTTTGCTTGGAGTCTCAATGTTCAGAAGTAGCAGGAGTGGTTTATAATAGCTCTTTGTAAATCTTCAGCCATAAGGAGGCCTCAAATGTCACGGATTAGTCCTTTGCAGTGGGAGATAGTGCACATTTACGGTTGGACTCAATTCCCGTAAGGGTCTTTTCCAACCTAAATGATTCTATGATATATGTTTCAGGCCTTCGGTTTGGGTGCTGATGGATATCTTCTCACAGTGGACAGCATACAGGCCTTCCTCAGGGCAGTCTGAGGACTGTGGCAAGTCAGGATTGACAGATGTTGGAAATACTGTGTTGTGAAGACGGTATAATTGCCTTTTGTGATAACCCTACACTTGACCAACACTCTGCAAAAAAGAAAACAGTGACAAAGTAAATGAACAAGGGCTTTGCATATACAGTTGTGATCCTGATTTTAGAGATGGAATAAAAATGCTTTTGTTACGGTTTTTGTATTATCAAAGGAAAAGCTACCTTGGTGCCTTACTGCTAGGAACACTTAAAGGGTTGCTGGAGTTTGTCATTAATGTGGTGTTAGTTTTACAAAACTTGCAAGCTTTTTGGCGTGTCATAATGAAGCATTAAACTTTTCAAGACAGCCTGATAAGCAAACTCCCTTAGTCCTCAAAGAGGAGGCAGTTGATGCCAGTTATTGGCCAAAAATAGCTGTTGGGATTTCACCCAGTGTGTGTCTCATCAGCATTCTGCAGTGCTGCCAAAGTTTGCTACAGCATGAAGGAGAAAGAAACAAAGAAACATAAGGAGAAGAGGGGGGAAAGGAAGCTAATGAGAAGAAAAATTGCTTTTTAGCTCTTCATTGGAACTATTTTGGTTTCCTAGTGAACCTGAACAGCATCTTAGGTGATAATGCGGGGAAGTTAGCGTTTTTGGCACCTGAGTAGGAAACATTTACAGTCTGAGCACTCTGAGGGGATGGAAAGATCTAGTTTAAGTGCTTTTCCGAACAGTGCTGGAATGGAGTTTTTGTAGATTCCCAGTTCTTTGCTGAATTGGGACCTTAGGCAGGCTCCAGTGGTAAAAGTGCCCAAAACGAATCATAGGTCTTAGACTTGAGCTGCCATGGGCCATGCTCCCTTATTAATGAAGGGCTCGTGCTTCATATTATATAAACATCTGCTTAACTGCCCTGGAAGTGTTATAAAGGGACCTTGAAGGGGCTGTATGTGCCACATGGTACATTAATTTTTTCTTAAATTACAATCAAACAATAGGTAGTTCTGTTTGTATAGGTTTGTTTTGGTTGGGTTGTGTGTTGTTGGTGGTGGTTTTTGTGTGTGGTTTTTTTTGGTATGGTGTTTTTTAGTGCTTTTTTTTTTTTTTTAAAGCATAGGACAGTGTAGAGGGCAGTTATTTGGAGGGAAGAGAGATTCAAAGGAATTTTGAGAAGAGTCCCGCTTGGGTGTGCCTTTGTATGACATTAATTTCACTATGTCACTTGGAATAGCAGGTAGTGACTCCCTCTGAAGAGTGATTCTCCTTCACAGCTAGTAACACCCTCACCATTCTGATGGGGGTAACAGAAAGACTCTGTTAAGTCAATGTGTCAACTCCAATCATCAGAAAGATGCCAAGGTGTGTGTCACACCTTTTAGAGAGGTAAAGCTGACAAGTTCAGAAAGCCACAGCACATGGGTGGCATCCACAGTGGCAGTGTCTTTTTTTCTAGAGAAGCAATCCCTTTGTATTTTTCTGTGTGTAGACATGGCCTTTTCTATGTATCTGTCCTCTCATACCTCTCATACCTCATCTGCTGCCAATAAATGTCTCAAAACACTAAGTTATTAGATATTTCATGAAAACAGACATTGCTAGTGCCCTAACACACAGAGGCTGCTGTGCAACCCTCATCATATACTGAAGAGTCCTTGTAGCCAACAGACCTTACGAACCATAGGAGAAATTTGTTTGGCACATGATCTACAAGGTGCATGGGATACAAGTATTTGGGAACTTTATATGACCTCCTGCTTCCAGACTGCTTGTCTGGAGACAGGGGAAGTGTGCTGCTTATTGCAGGTAGGATAAGTTACCTTTCTGACTTCCCAGTATTATAGAGGTCCTTCACAGCTGTATCTATGATGTTTGCAATTGTACTGTAGCCTTGCCTGATGCTATCATAAGTTCTAACGTTCTGTCTGCACTTATGGTATAAGAAGGAATTGACTAATAGCAAAATTTACAGGCTCTAAAAAATGCATGCAAAAAATGTGGTTGCTCAAGGGGCTCTTCTGCTTTGTCCTCAGCACAGCACAAATTGTCAGGAAAGATGGGATCCAGCTTGAAGGCTCTAATGTTTCGGCTTTGTTGAAAAGCAAAGTACAAAAAAGCCAAAAAGCCTTTTCTGGGGATGCCTTTGATTTGGCTAAGGAAGTGGAGACTGCTCTGTATCTACCTGAATTCTACTTCTGAAAAAGATGAGATCAAATATTTCTACCCTTTGTACTTGTAAAAGATGTAAAACTGAAATCTGAGGAGTCCCTATAGACTTCAGGAGTATTCTTCAGTCCATTTACTGGCTTAGCCTCCTAATGACTTTCAGATTTGCTTTGTATTTGGCTGAAATAACAGTGGCTTAAAATCAAAATACTTTAAATACTCCATCTCAGTAACTTACTGCGTGCATCTTGTGTGCTGTTTACCTTCCATTATAGCCATATGAAGACAGACTGTTGTTGCTGCTGGCTTGTGTCATGAAATAACTTTACTTTCTGTAACACTTGTGACTATTGACAAATGACATTTGTTTCTGGCATGCCTCCTGCTTTACTTTTACTGTAGAAGTATGTACTAAGTATTCTGTATACACTTCTGAAAGGCAGGACTGGGAGTGGGATTTCTAAGCCACTTTAGTACTTTTGATGTCTTTGAAAATGTTACTTGATTCATATTTATTTTTGCAACAGTGATCTGTGCTATTTTCAGAGCCACACTAGAAATAATGGCTACACTAATAGCATCAACACCTTTTCAAATCAATTAATCCCTTGGAATTCTCTTGAGGGGAGGGAAAAGGAGAGGGAGAACAGCAAACCCAAAAATAGCCCTTTGAAAAGAACTATCTTGAGACCATAAGATAAATTAAAAGAGAAACCTGACAAACTGTACTGGGCATGTCCAAATGCTCAGTATTCTGCAGCCTAGAGAGAGCTGTCAGGCTGGGACACAGCGCTCATGGTGCAGAAGCTGGGATTGTGAGTGTACATTTAGCAGACAGAGGAGTTTCTCGTGACCTGGTGCAGGCTTCATAGAAGCAAACCAAAGCAGTTGGCCAGAACAAGGTGTCCTGTAGAGATTGTGCATGCATGTGCTCTGTGAACCATCGTCTCACTGAGCCGCGTGGATGGGAGGGATCAGCAGGCATTGCGATGGAGGCAAACATGCAGGAGAGATGGCATCTGGGAATCCTACAAGCTGATCTGGATTCTAGATTCCTTAGAATTTGGCAGGCAAATCTTTATTTCAACTTTTTTTGTTCTTTTGCCTTAAATTGTAATAATGGTTGTGAAACCTTCACAGTTCACTTTGTTCTGCTGTAGGTTCTTTTATTTGCCTCTAGATGACCCCTGGGAAATAACTGAAATTAAACCACTTTTATCCCACTGTGGGCCTGTGCCCCCATTTATTTCTAAAAACTCCTCCTTGCCCTTGTCTGCCAGTACTGGTACAGCTGGACTGAGTGCATTTTCCTTTCCCCCTTTTCTGGGTGAGGATGAGAACAGGCATTTGAGCTGCAATACCTGATGGCAGTCCTGTTGCTGTGGTATTCTCCTCCTGCCCCAACCGTGTTTGTTGCCTATCCTGTGTCAACCTAATGTTTAAAAAACTCAGACCCAGTCTTCTCTCCTTAAAATATGAGTAATCAGTGCATCCTTGAAGGGACTTCAGTGATGTGAAGAAGAGATTTTTAGGCAGGCTGGGGTTTGTTTAGACCTAAGGAGTGCTAAAATGAGGTCAGGCAGTTAAGGCAAAATTTAGGACTTACTTAATATTCCTGTCTGCCACTTTGGCCAGGTAATGAAGACATGCTAGTCTGTTTCATTGGCTAAAGGTGTGTGGAACAGTTGTCTTCATGATGGTCTATGTCAACTAGGAAAAGATGCTTTGAAATTATTTATACTTAAACCTTTCCATGGGATTGCGTTTATTGCCTTGTTCTACAGTCACAACTAAAGCTTTGAAATATCTTAGTTTAAAAAGAAGATTAAAGAAGGACAATAAGTATTTTTTCCTTCTCCTTAAATGGTTAGTAAATCACTGTGTGCTTTTCTTTTTGTGACAAATATGTGAACAGATCATAGATGAGTAAATAGTAAGGTCTCCTTCAGAGAAACAGAAGAACATTTATATGGTGGACTGTTTGGAAATGGATATCTTCTAATTGTTAATGAAAGCAGACAATGCAAATCAAGTGAAAATGAATTAGAGCTGATGCCTGGCAGCCTAGTTGTTTACAAGATTCTTCTATATGCTCTAATGTCTGGGGTATTTTTGCCAAGGCTTGCTGAATGATGAAACGATACTGCAATTAGAATTAAGACTGGCAGAGATATTTGTTAAAATTCTGCTATTTGTTCTTCAAAACATAATCAATTAAAAAAGGGCCTTTGAAAAGAATGAGAAGAAATGAGAAATCAGGAGGTAGCCAAAGTAATCACTTGACTGCTTCTGTTTAAAGAAACCAGAAGATTCTTCCCAGTCACAATTAAAATTAAATTACAGAAATCATGTCCTCTGTCCTGCAAGTCCATGGGGTGAACGCATCTGCAAGAGAGAATAAGCTGTAAACCTGCCTGCTTGTCTGCAGGAGAGAAGCCAATAAAGGTCAGGTTTAACCTTCTCTATAACCAAAATCAACATGTTCTGAATGGATGATTAAAAAAACCCATTTACTGCTCCAAGTATTCACTATCGTCAAGTGAGATCCTCTGAGCTAGCCGATGATTCTAAAGCTAATCACATTCCCAATTATATGCTTATAAATATTATTAACAAATTATTGATTTGCATAGCCTGAGCATACAAAGCATCAACCTGGATTAATGTCTTGTTGTTCCAGGGATTTATATGAATAGAATGAAAAAGGCAGCCCATAGTAAATATTGCAGTCTGGAAAGAGAAATATGATACCTCAGGTAACTATAGCAAAACTTAAAGAAACAAGGAGGCTGAAGAGAATATAGATGCGTTGTTGTGTTGTGTTGTGTTTTCCTGTGTGATTAGATACTGAGGTCTGCCTGGCTGCTTCCAGATCATACAGCTTCACTTAGGGATGGAGCAGCCTAGCTGTCAGTAGTAGACTTTTGAGATGTCTCGCTCAAGAAATCCTCACAAACTTTCCTGAGAAAAATGGGTACTCTGTTTTCTGGAAAAACTAAATGTTTTAGCAGGTAGACCAGAATTTGATGTCATGTTTTGGACCAACAAACAAACAAACAAGCCTACCCCCCTGCCCACCCCCCATGCTTAGACACCAAATGTTGGAGAAAATTCAACTAAGTTTGGAAACTCAGACTTTAGCTAAATTGGCCATTGTAGAAGTGGGAGTCTGGGGCATTTTCAGATGAGATCTCTAAAAGTTCTTTAATTTCATTGTCACTAAATGTATATGCAAAGCTTTTGAGGCTAGGAGAAGTTGGCACCAAAATAGATGATTCCATTCATACAGGATAATAGTAATTAAATGTACAGTGAAAGCCTTTACAAGATTCTGCCAAAATTAGTGAAATCGTATTGAGCCAAACTCATGTCTAGTGCAACTCCATCTGTGTCAGTGGTCCTGCTATAATCAAAGCAGGGAGAGATGATGAGTCACCAGGAGATGTGTATTTTAAAGAAAATGGAGGGCAAATGGGCAATTGTAGTACAAATATGAAGCAAGTTTCTAAAATTATGTTTGACAAAAGAGAGTATTTTTCATATTTTCCCAGCTGGTTAAAATTTAACTGAATGATTTTAGTTTCAGGAGGCAGCATACAGGGTTTGGTCACAACTGGTGTAGGGAGGGGAAACCTTTCATAAAGAATTGCTAACAAATGGGATTCAACACTCAAGAGGCTCAGATGGCCTATTAATTCTGGTTCTGGCTTTCTTCCAAAACAACTGTGCTTCTCTTTTAATTCATGGCTAATTTCTATCAGAGATACCAAGAGACCATTTCTTTTTTCGACAGGAAGCATCCACATTGCTTAAATGGATTCATGTGAGGGTCTTTAGTGAGCAGACATTGATTGGCTCGTCTCTGGGGCCTGGCAAAGGCCTGATGGGTACGGGTTTGACATAGGCAGCAAATGAAATACGACCTCCGGTAAACAGGCCTGAGCTTTTGGGCCTTTGTGGAATCCGGTAGCTAAGGACCTTTTCAATCCCTTTTAATTAATGAAGTGATTTGACTTGACTGAGATTACACTTACAATAATGAATTAAAAAGTAATAAAAAGAAATCTCTTAACAGATATGCAACAGGGAGCAAGGACCAAATTTGGTACGTATCTGATCCCCGTTGTACATCTTATTTCTGTATGCACTTCAGAGCAATGATTTTAAGAGGGAGGCTTTTATTTTCCAAGCACTGACATCTGCATACTTCATATTTTCAAGCGCTTGTGTACAGAAGATTAAAGTTATGATGATGTCATATGCTTATATGCTTAGTTTAGTCCTTCCTTATCTCTGTTGTGCTAAATCTCTCTCTTCCTCAGGATTCTTGACATCTTACCGAGCACACTTTTGTGCTGTATTTTCTCCTGTGGTACTGCACAGTTTTAGCTGCATTTTTCTGGATAGCAGTGAGCAATGGTCACGGCATATATTTTGTAATGGGAATGCAGTCATCCAGTGTCACTTCTGCTGGTCACATAGCGAGTGTGAATCTATGCCCAGCCCAGTGAAATGTGAGGGACTTCCACACACTCATGGTTTCCACTGTGCAGGAATTGCAAGATCACTGTAGTCATCAGTCTGCTGCCTTGTATTATATCCTGTGCCTAACTTTTCAGTTAACTCAGTTTTTTTCCTTTAGCACAACAAATTGTCCTCCTCTGCTACAGCATAGCTTTATTCTGTTTGTCAGAACCTGAAATTGCTCTTTCATATATTGGCCATTGAAGATGCTCTTTTTTTCTGCTACGGAAAAGAAACACCATCAGTGTAAGATTGAAGCAGAAAAGTTACAATTGTTTGTCAGATTTTTAAAAATATTTAATAATTTGACAGAGACTAGAGCAAAAGAAGAGTAGAGATGTCATAAAGGCCTTGTGTATGATCCACTGGGAGCTCATTAAAAAGCAGTTATGCTTAGATACTATTGGGCTTTTTAGGATAAGAAGCTTCTTAACTGGTAGAAGAGGAGGATTTAGAGTGGTAAACAATGAGCAGTAGTGTGGTAGTTGGTTAAATAACAGAGCATAGCTTCTATTAAAACTTCAATTTTCGGCATTTACAGCTTGGTTAAGATGCCACTTAATTACCCAAATTTGTAAGAAGCATCTCCTTAATTGAAAAGGCAGTGGGAGAATTCACAGGGAGGTGGTTATCTTCTACTTTAATTTGCTCTCTATTGCTTAAAAGTAAGTGACCTAAAATTAAAAAACCCTCCTGCTCTCCTGGGAAGTTTTATTGCAGGTTTAAGATTAGAACTGCAATCCTTTCAGATGCCTGTGTAGACTTCTAGAATAATTTGAATTGAGTCATCACTGAATGAACAGCAGCACTTAATAAACGCGATGGTACTGGCCAGGGCCACTTACTGATGCTCTGCAAGGAGCACTAGTCCAGGGCTTGTAAAGATTTTTAAAAAAACTTCGTTAAAAGAACTTAGGCGTGTACCCAGGCGGGAGGCAGCCGCGACGCGCCCGAGGCGCCGGTGCACGCGGAGGAGCCCCGCTGGAGGGCGGCGGGCGGGAGGGGCCGGCGGCGGCAGGGGGCAGCAGCGCACCGGCGATGGGAGCCGCAGAGCGCTGCCCGCGGGGGGGACCGGCCGCCCCGCCCCGGGCCGCCTCTGGTGGAGACATCGGAATGGTCACCGGCCCTGGGCTTGGAGGAGGGCGTGGGCATGTCACCGCTGGGGCGGCTGGAGTTGGCTTGTTCGAGCGGAAAGTCATTGATGGAGGAAAGGATGGCAAACAAGAAAATGTACTGATGTCTCAGAAACTTAGAAATACCCAAGTCAGATGGCATTGCCAAGGTGCTGTTTGTAGCTAAAGCATATTGAGTTGGTAGATGGTTGAAAGAAAAAAAATCACAAAAGACAGATCTCTGTAGGAGATGGCATGTTGACTTTGAGAGTGGGAAGATGGAAGTTGCCCCGAAGTTGCAGATAGTCATACGTATGACTGCGGTAACTCAGTTCAGCTATCTAAACATGCTGGTACCATGACTTTCCTGTCATAGTAATTTTCTACAGGTGAGTCGGCTGGGTGTGGTTTTTAGAAATAATTTGAATTAACTTGAAAAAAAACCACTTGAGAACAGCAGAACAAGCCAAACTGGTAGACTAGAAAGGATACAGAGATGTCAGGAAAGAGGGGAAAGAAATAGGAGGTGAATTTATTTGGCCAAGTGGTTTGAAGGTACCATGGTTGGATATTTGCTGGAGAAGGCAGTGGTAGCCAGAAGGTTTTTTTTAAGCATTAGATATAGTCAAGTGGAAAAAGCAGACATGATACTAAGGAAGGGGAAGATATGTGAGAGTATCTTCAAGTACCTTATCAATAGCGCTTTAGACAATATAGATTTGAGGAAATTACTGTTTAAATTTAAAGTAGCATAAAAGAAAAGATGCAGGAATGATAAAATAAGTGAGTAAAAACCATTTTCTCTTCCAAGAGTTGGGAGCAGTGGGAGGAAGATGGCTTGGGAGGCAGGAGCAAAACTTTATGGAATGTAGTAAAGACTTTCTATAACACAAATGAAAGCCTGGGGATTATATAGAAAGGAAAGTTGAAGGATCATCCTGAGAATAAGGAAGGACCAAGGGACAACTGAGATCTTTTTTCACGAGAACTGGAAGAGGGGCAGGAAGAATTGGAGAAGGCCACCCTCAAATTTAAGGTATACTCATTCTTTATCAGGGTGCATTAGCAAGTGACTTGCAGAGGGTNAAAAAATCACAAAAGACAGATCTCTGTAGGAGATGGCATGTTGACTTTGAGAGTGGGAAGATGGAAGTTGCCCCGAAGTTGCAGATAGTCATACGTATGACTGCGGTAACTCAGTTCAGCTATCTAAACATGCTGGTACCATGACTTTCCTGTCATAGTAATTTTCTACAGGTGAGTCGGCTGGGTGTGGTTTTTAGAAATAGTTTGAATTAACTTGGAAAAAAACACTTGAGAACAGCGGAACAAGCCAAACTGGTAGACTAGAAAGGATACAGAGATGTCAGGAAAGAGGGGAAAGAAATAGGAGGTGAATTTATTTGGCCAAGTGGTTTGAGGGTACCATGGTTGGATATTTGCTGGAGAAGGCAGTGGTAGCCAGAAGGTTTTTTTTTTAAACATTAGCTATAGTCAAGTGGAAAAAGCAGACATGATACTAAGGAAGGGGAAGATATGTGAGAGTATCTTCAAGTACCTTATCAATAGCGCTTTAGACAATATAGATTTGAGGAAATTACTGTTTAAATTTAAAGTAGCATAAAAGAAAAGATGCAGGAATGATAAAATAAGTGAGTAAAAACCATTTTCTCTTCCAAGAGTTGGGAGCAGTGGGAGGAAGATGGCTTGGGAGGCAGGAGCAAAACTTTATGGAATGTAGTAAAGACTTTCTATAACACAAATGAAAGCCTGGGGATTATATAGAAAGGAAAGTTGAAGGATCATCCTGAGAATAAGGAAGGATCAAGGGACAACTGAGATCTTTTTTCACGAGAACTGGAAGAGGGGCAGGAAGAATTGGAGAAGGCCACCCTCAAATTTAAGGTATACTCTATCCTTATCAGGGTGCATTGGCAAGTGACTTGCAGAGGGTTCAGAGAAGCTGTCAGAGTTTGGAAATTGAGGTAATTGTTGGAAATGTGTGTTTTATTTTCTAACGTGGAAACTTTCTCAAGTGGGCTCTGTGACCCATTTACCTTCAGTTTCCCTTAAATCAGCTCTTTGGGTGTCACTAGTTTGATCATCTGAGATTTATTGGTGAGATTTGTGTTGTGCTGCCATATTCCAGTTCCAATGTACACTGTGTTTCCCAGCAGTACTCATTTCTGTGATCCCCCCCCAAGCCCTATGAGAAGGTGATGACAATATTTCATGAGTTTCCCTCCAAAGATGTAAGAGTGCTTTATGATACTAGTCAGCATTCTTATTCTCGCTGTATAAACAGAGACTCTGTGCCAAGGATCAAAGAGAGTCGTGAAAGATAGGTCCATTAGTCACTATTCAGCATGACAGTCTGGATGTACAGCAGTCTCGCCTAGAAGACTCTGACTTGGTGTTTGCCAGAAGGTACATCCAAGGAAAGATATCAACACTATCTAGACTGTCTTAAAAGTCTGCTCCTCGTCACTGAGGAAGACAGCTTGCTGGGCTATGATGTAGGCTGTGATCTGACCTGGCACATCCACTTCTGTTACTTCTATGGCTTTAGGTTATGCACCTTTGCTTTTTACGATAAAGCAGATGATTTAGAAATTACAAAGGAGTAACACTTCAGAAAAGCATAATTTTGGGGAACTGTATATCCTAAATGCACTACTAGGTCACAGAACAAGGAGCTCCTTGCTCTCAATGGTGACCCCAAAGCTTGCTACTTCACACAGTGCTTATCTGTGGCAATATTTACATTATGTGGCATCTTCCCTGCCGTGTATCATGTGATCATCTTTCAGCACATTGCCCTCTAGTATTGTCTAAATGAATACAAGAAGAGTCGGCCATAGAAATTGAGTTATTTTTACTATTTTCATGTAATAACTGTGAGCCCTGAAGGCCTAGAGCTGGCAAAATACCATAGATTTGTCATTTAGAAGCAGAAATTTCTGTATAATTTCCCAAATAGAATTTTGGTCCCCTCTGTTGCACTGGATTTGTTATTGTTGCATGTTTTTCCTGGTGTTTCTAATGAGCTGTTAATGAGCTGCTAACTATGTATGTAAATTAAATGAGGTTAGACATTGAAAGGTTATCAAGAAATAAAATGCCATATAATACTTCAATGTGTTATAAAATAAATTAGTGTCTTTAATTTTGCTGGCATAAAGTTGATGTTTAATAACCTGTAGCCTCAATTCTTTTAAATTATGTTAATTTAAGATATTTTCAGTCTGTACCCCAAGTGGCATAGCAAACAAGTTCTTTCATTCACAGATCATTACTAAGATGTACCTATAGTGTATGTGTGGGTTCCTCTGTGCATTAACTGAACGATCAAGTTATTAAAGATAGGTCAAGACCAGTGGAGCTTACTGTAAATATTTTTGTTACGATTTAATACAGCAGGTAAGAATGGGGCACTGGTGAATGGTGAGTGCTTTGGCTGTGGTGATCTTTTAGAAATGGTGATACTGGCAGCTCCAGTTGCCTTGCTTGTCGGTTGTGGTTATGTTTTAGCACCACAACAGCAAAGTGTTATGGACCAGACTTTACACAACACGAGAGCACTGTGGTGTAACTGCTCACTGCACGCATCCGTCGCCTTTGCAAAGGAAGGAACAGCATGGCCTTTCCTTCAACGTCACAGCAGACTGATGTGGCAGAGCTGGTGAGGCATGGCTCTGGAGGTTCACTGATGAAACCAAGATATATATTGTGTAAATATTAGTGTTTCTGTTCAATGTATTGGTATCACAGGAAAAGGAGCTCCTTGTTCTCCCTCAGTGCTGACCTCAGAGCTAGCTGCTGAGATCTTAAATGCCCTCCTCACCCATGGAAAGCTGGCGTTCTCTGTGGGTCAGGCTGGTTTAAGCATCAGTTGGGCTGAAGAACCCACACTTTAATGCACATTTCACCAGGCTGGTGTGGTATATACAAGGCTACTACAGAGCAACTAGGCATCAGCTCAGGGCTGTGCTGCTCTCAGTTTGGTAGGTATAAAAATGCTCAAGACTTCTTTTTAGTTTGGGCAATGAGGAAGCTGGGAAACACGACCAGAGTGAAAAATCTAGGATTCTGTGTCACAAAATGTAATTTAGTCACTTGTTTGACAAGTGTAGTTTAGCTTAAATAATGTACAATAATACTTCAGAGTATGCTAGCAAATGCTCTGCAGTATCTTTGTGAAATTAATGAGGGTGTGGTAATATGAGACCTTGCTACCACACTTTGCCATTAGATATTTGCTGAGAGGTAGGACAAGGCACCGTTCTTTGTGGTGGCTGGCTCATGAAGAAGTCTAGTTTACTAGGAATCAGCGTTATTCTGCCCCACTTCAATGTAACTGGGTATTTGCTGTCTCATGTTGAACACTGCAAAGTACTGTACAAAATGTTTAAATCTGGCTTTTCCTTGTTATGATTTGAATGTTTAAAGATTTTGTGGAATCTTGAAGTTAGATTAGTAGTAGTATTTAAATTGTTATGGAAAACAAAAGAATTTGTAAACAAAAATATATTGTGTTTGTCTTAGTTTCACAGAGTAGCTGAAGGAATTTCACCATATTCAGTGATGTCTCATCCCATACTGTGTTTTACTGCCTTACCTAGCCCAGCAGGATGGACTTGTTCTGAATTTCCCTTGACTTGGAGGTCTGGGATTAGATCCTTAACTATATTTCTCAATGTTTTCATGGAACTATCCAGTGTGTCTCTACGTGACACTGAAGCAAAGGGTTCTTTTTTTTGTTTGTTTTTTTTTGTTTTGTACTGTACCATCCTTGTTCCTTGCAGAAAATAAGATACATAATTTATGTTCATTTCCCAGGAGATTGGCAATTTTGTCCTAAAAGCCTGTAGGGACTTTAATACTCGGAAGTCAGCACTCCAAAGGCTAGTAACATAAAGCAGCACTCCACTGCAGACAAACTAATCCTCCAACAATGTTTCATTCAATCAAAAAATGCTGCAGATTGAAGGTGTTATCGCATGCCTGCGTCTTCAAGAGATTATTGTGAATGAACCGTATTTTCCCCTGAATAGTAACAGCAAAACAGCCTACCCATCTAAATGTTTCCCATGGTAATTTTGCTCTAAATGAGCAAAGATTGGGAAACAAGTAATTTTTTGTTTTAAGCTTTATCCCTTTGAGTATGTGAATAAAAGCAGTTGTGAAAAAAAAGTATTTGTGGTTTAAAGTTCTGAAGTCAATTTATTTTATATTATGTGGTGCTAATCAGTTCTCAAGCTGACTAGATCCTGAAAACCGTATCTGGTTTTGCCTTGGACTAAGTATGAAAGAAATTGCTGAAAAATCTTGTTATGACACATTTGAATTTATTTTGCAACACTAATCTCTAGAAAGCAGCCACTTTTCCTCATGTACGTGTTTTCCTTTTCAAAATCAATACCTGATTGATCTTTTCCAGTACACGCACAGTTTTGTACAAAATTTGCATTAATGAAATACACCGCTTTGGACAAAATCTTGTTTCTGTTGTTGTGATTTTAGTGGAGTGCCCATATCCTGTTTTTTAGATGCTAAGCTCTGTTCTTTTGTATCTGAAAGTGTTCACGTGTGTCCTGATGATAGACCTGGCTATTTAAAAAAACAAGATCTGTCTCCAGAAAGAGATAGTGTGGCTAATGCCTCCATGGATGAGATGATGAGTCAATTCTTGATTCTGCCATTCCCTTCATTAAAGCCTTGAGGCTGATCTGAGGGGACTCGCATAAGATATGAGGAGCATAGCCTTGTCCTAGTCTCAGCATTGGATGACAGTTACTGCAAGTTCTCCCTAAAAATCTTTTCAGTGAAATACATAAAGATAGGCGATGCCAAAGATACTGCCAGTCCCAGTGAATGCATTCTTTTTCCATAGCAGAAATCTCAGAACCCTGCAAAGTTCTTGTCTGATGTGGAGGGCACCTGTAGAGTTGACTCATGGGCTTGGCCGCTTTTCATGTTGGGAAAACCAGGCCAGTCAGATGTGCCTGTATTGGTGACTACTGGGAAGTCAGACTGGGTAGCTGTCAGCTGGGTGCTTTTTCACAGCCTAGTAATTAATTCTTAAAAGAAAAAAAAAACACACCACAAACCAACAAACAAGGTAATGAAACCAGCCAAACAGCTAATCGAAAGCCGGGGATGCATAGGTACCTCACGAAATCCACGTTACCAAATAAACTGATGACACAGTCACTGCTTTAGCTATGAACTGCTCTTTATTTCTGTTCATGTCTTACGGGTTCTTTGCAATGAAATGTTTTGTTTCTAAGGTTCCGAGCCCATCTTCGCAGAGCAGAGGTGAAGTTTCCGTCTAGATTAAAAAGGTTTTTCCTGTGAGGTGCCATCAAGTACTGCAACACTACAAATGGACACTTACAGCTTATTAAACTGGAAACAACTCCACTGATGCATGCCATCCCATTTGGCATTTTATAAGGCTGAGATTGAAGATGAGGGGATAAAGGTGTGATAATAATGAAAGCAGTGGAGGCGGGGAGGTGGTGATGATGAAATGTTTGCACTGGTAATTGTTTTATGAAGAAAACAAAATGAAAAGGGGGGGGACAAAGAAAAGAAAAATTAGTGTAACAGGTGGCGTACTTATGAGCTAAAGCCTTCTTTCCATAAAGTGAGGCGAAAAAGGGTCTTTTAGCCAAAGGAGGTCATTCCATGCAAACCTCTAAAGGAAAGAGGATTTTGTAATGATAAAAGGAGGGGAGAGTACGCTTCTTACACTTTAATGATTTCTTTGCTGCTCACAGATAGGAACTGGAACTCCACACTATTAGCCACAAATGGCATTTTGAAATGACTTTTTTTTTTGGGCAAACCCAAAAGACATTGCTAAGATTTACATTTTCAAATATATGCTGACCTTTTTTTCCTCTTTCTTTTAGTTCATTTGTCATCAGTATGTAATTGAATCAATATATTTCCTGATCAACCCAAAGATTGAATAAGGTCATGGGAAGCCATGTGTGGACATTAAAAATCATTATTTTACTCAAAATGAGCAGAGATGGCATAGACCATTCAGGGTTCCAAATGAAATTCTATTAGATTCTATTACACTTTTACAATTATAGAGACGTTCCAATATTACAAGGGGAAATGAAGTCATAATAAAAAAGCCCAGAGGTGTATTACAAAGAAATGGGCATACTATTTTTCTAGTTAAAAACTTGATGAAAGGAGCTCTGCTACTTTTCAGTTGCTGAGATGTGACCTTGTTCTTAAAAAAAAAAAAAAAAAAACTAAAAAAAAAAAATCCCACCAAAAAATCAGGAGCCTTCTCACCCTTTATACTTCTTGTTTCACAGCATGTTTTTAAGTAGAACAGGATATTTAAGCTGATTTTTATTCAAAAAATATTTAGAGGAAGATGCACAGTAATAAGTTTGATATATTTACACGTGTATCATTTTAGTATCTGTATCTGGAAAAGTAGTTTTGGGGAGCTGCTTGCCTGTTTATGGACGTTGAAAAGATACGAGCTTTTGGCATGTAAGAGACACAAATTTGATAATTTTGTATGCTTTCCCTAACTGTTCCTCTTTACTTCCTCCCTCCGCTCTTATTGAAATGTTAGGTCAAGCTACAAATCTTGGATTTGGGGTGAACCTCTTTTGATTAGAATTTTTTGGGAAACCCAGAATCAGTGTCTGTAACAGAACCCATTTCTGTATCTTGGAACGGACAGTCCTGCACTGGCCTGCAGCTATGAATAAGGTTACTGCAGAGTTTTAGAGGTGTGGTCATTATCTGACCAAGGGTCATCTCATCTTGGCACTGCATGGAGAAGAGTGGAAGAAACCAGTTTGCTTTGCAGAGTTTTTACTCCATTGAAGACCTGCAGGAGCAGGGAAAGATTTGTGTGTAACCTTTTTCCAGGAATCAAACATACGGTTTGCATTATTTTTATTGTTGTTGTTGAACTTCTAAATGTTGGCCTAGATGTTAGTGATATGTTTCTCTACTACTGCATCCAAAGAAATAACGTAAAGTCTTGAGACTGTTCAGAGTCAAGTTAAATGACAAGTGAAGCAGTGAGGTGTTGTCTGAGATACACAAGAGACAGATGGCATATTCTGATCACCTATCTACAAAACAAGAAGTTACTAATACTAAGGAAATACAAAACTGAGAAATTGAAATATAGATCAAACATAAATTTGGACTCCCACTCCTTATGTAAGGTTTCTAGACATCTGCTGGGAAATTTACGGTTGTACTGGGAAATATTATTTGGTGTATATATAGATGCGTGTACACACAGGATTCTAGATTGACATAGGCTGCAAAGGTAGCTCAGTTTATGTGGGGGCATGAGGAAGGAAACAGTCTTCCATAGAACTATAACTCAGATGATAACTTCAAAGGGCATCTATTAAACCCTAGAATAATGTCTCTTACCCATCACAATAAATTATAGACATTTTCAGAAATGAACACTTCAGAGATCACCAAGTGGAGCAAGTGAAGAGGTAGATAAGAAAAGTAGTATCTTCTTTCCAAGGTTTGGGACCCTAGCAGAGCCATTCTGGAAGAATTCATAGTAATTAGGTCACCACCTGTCTCCTTTCTGCATGGTTAAAGGTAGAAGCTGTGATTCAAGACAGAAAGAAGTACTTGAAGAGCCCTCTGGTAATGTCAATGAGTGTTAGAGTGTTAATCTTCCCTAATGTTTCCAGTGATACCTTTTACAATATTCCCTTGGTACCTGAGCTTATTTCTGCAGATTCTGAAGTCGTCTAGGGATCCTCCTGGTACTTTCAGCATTACTACAGTTTACACGTAGAAGGCAACAAACTATGGCCGTTTTTCCAAATGCTAATGAGCTGTGCGGCTGGCTGGATGCTTTTTGAGCACATTTATGATTTGGCCTCTATTTTTAATCACTGTATAAATGGACTGAATTCCTAACTTCAGCGTATAGATCACAGGTTTACCATTATCCCTCTTTGAAGCTGCTAAGAACTCTATTTCGATGTGCAGTGAAGGATAAGCTTTCTAATGTGTTTCATTGGTGCCATTAGTTCTTTTTTTCAGGCACTTCTTATCTATGGATAAGAGTAAATATCCTTTGTCTGCTCTTAACTGACTAACTTTCAGAGCAGCAGCTGTTATCTTGGTTTTGCTCCTTGGTAGCCACCCTGCATCTGCCATCTTGACCTTATAAACTGGAACTCTGTTTGTCTTCATTTTTTCTGTTCAATGGTGGTCCTTTTGCCAGCTGGGGAAGAGACTTCTTAACAGCTTGGTGTTTTTTGGCACCTCCTCAAGGCCTTAGACATCTTCAGAGCTTTCAATCAAATAGTTGCAGAATACGCTGTAGCAGTGTTGAGTGGCTATTGCAAATGAACACAAATCTAGATTAGTTCACTTCTCTCATGGAAGTGGTTTACAATACTAGTCCTGATAATGTATCTTCACTTTTCTTCTTAAAGCATCTTGCTTGGCTAAATGTGTTTTGAACTGGAATTGGTCGCATATACAGAGTCCTGTGTGAAGCCTGTCAGAAGGGGTTAGTACAGAATGCACTGAGGAGGAAGTAAAATCTCATAATGAATGTGCTGTCTGTATTAAATTAGGCTGTAGTCACCTCCAAAGCAAGAGACTGATGTTGAATTTTGAGCCTAGATTTCTACATGCTACCTTGAGGTTGGACGGTGAGGTTTGTTTTAAGCCAGTTGTGTAATGAAAAGCTATGCAGGTGTCATAGCAACCTTTAAATGGGGGAGTAACAACTGATGAATCGGTCAATTGCTAGAATGACCTCCCCAAACCCTCCTATCAGTTCCCGAGACATTAAAGTGACGGAGATGGGACCAAACTGGCAAATGAGTATGTGCAGTGCTGTCTTCTCTGAATGACTTCCAGTCTATGCAACTATTTTGAGTCCAGTATATTGTGCAATAGGTTTGAAAGCAAACGCTTAATGAAAAATTGTATTTAAATACCATGACTGTTTAGGGGGATTTTTCACCTAAAAGTATTTATAGTTGTGACATTATTCTTACCCTGTTTGTTCCTCTGTCAATGTGTTCTTTCTATATGGATAAAATGGAAAAAACAATAGGAAAGTTCAGAGAAGTAATGTATTTGCAAAACTGTTTTTGTTGCGCTGGTTTCCAAAATGTTTTTAATCTTAAAACTTGAAAAGTATTTAAAAAAAAAACGCCAAAAGTTTTGTGCATTTCTATTTAACATTCTTCATTCTTTGCAAATATTAACTACAATAATTGGTTTTGGCAAAAACCTTGCAAGAAAATAGGTGAATATTTTCCAATAGTTTCACAGAAGGCAACCAATTTGAAGGGCAAATTTTGCTTTCCTCTATTGTACCGCATAGCACCTGCCCTCCTTCATGAGGAGAGCTATTCAAGTCTGACCTTAAATGATTTGTTGAAAGGCAGAAAAGGAGTCAGTGTTAGAGTGGAGGAATTTTGGCTTCTAATCCAGAGTTCAAATGACTAAACCATATATCTGATAAAACGAGACTTAAACCTGTGATACTGCATACTCTACAGCACATTTAAAATGCATTTACTTCCCCACCCCAGGAGCTTCAGTAGCTCCAAAATAACTTTTAAAAATAAATTGTTTATTGAAAGATTAAGAGCATTTTATTGACTTTGCAGTTATGGCCAATTTCAGAGCATTTTTGTGACAGTATCTAGTCACAGATAGTCTCTTTCATACGTGTGATGGTTTTATTATGTGAAAGAAGCCTACCTTCTGTTTATCCTTCCTCTGCTCTCATCCTCACTGTCTCCCATGTTCCCCCAATGCTTTGTATGTCAAACGATCTCCCTGTCTCAATTCAAATCCCTCCTTAAGAGAGGACTTCTGTGCAGATTTCCTATAATGATTCCCCCAAGATATCCATACTGATTTGAGACAGGGCTTTCATCTATTGTAGCATGTGTGGCTGATGACACAATCTCTGAACCTAATACTGCTGTGTTCAGAACAGTTTTGAAAAGATCTTTAAGAAAAAAAATCAAACACTTTTTTTCCTTTTGCTTGTCTTTTTTTCACTGTGTCTCTGTAGCAAAAAAGCTCATTTTAAAAGCAAGGTAAATGAACAGATCAACTTCTAAATATGCAGAATAAATGCTAATTAGTTCACAAATCATTTAAATATGAATGTCTTTATTAAAATCTTGTCGTGCTCTCCATATCCAAGTGCGTGTAGAACTGCAGTGAAACTGAATGCCTCCATAAACCTTGGCACTTTGCTAACTCTTGCAGCCTTCTTGAACTTTCCTTTCCTGCTTTTGCAGCATATATCCCTCTGAACTCGGGGGGGTGTGTGGTGTGTGTGTGGCTGTGTATGGAGCTGGGCTGCCTTTGCAGCCAGTGCCTACAGCATGGAAGAACAGGGGGAGGCTGTCCTCTGTGGGAGATTCCTGACTTGGGAGTTTGCTCCATTTTTTAAAGCCAGGGGTTAGTATTCTGGAGTGTGGTGCCAGCTCTACCTTTTCAGCTGAGCCTTTGCCAAACATTAAATTAAAACATTACTTTCCTTTCTTCTTACTTTGCTGATTAATTTATTCTTTCCCTACCCTACTGACTTCTGTGTTATCACAGATGGATTTTCTTAAAAAAAGAAAAATATGGGCTGCTCCCCTTTTGCAGGTATGGGTGCACAATAAGTTGTAAAAATAAAGTGGTGGATTGTTTGATAGTTGCACATCTGACTGCATTGAACAGTCTTGTAAAGCACCTGTATGCTGCTAATTTCCACAAATGAGACAGAATTAGTTGACCTTTGGTCTGCTCTGGTATGGCAATTACTATGTTCAAGGTACTTTCTGGTAATGTGTTACATGAAATCACAGAAAATGAGGTGAGGGCAAAAACCCTTGCAAATGTTTTTATTCTGTTAGTTTATAAACTGTCTTGCTTTTTTTTTTTATGTTCATTACACTAGGGGAAAAAAATTGACAAATAATAACAGCAATGCAAATGGCACCTTCTCCTAACGTGGGCTGGATGGATATTAAATCCCCAAGAGCCCAGTAAACTCCAAAGAGTTCTGTAAAATGGCATGTTATTGCATGTGGGTTGGTGACTTATGACCACTGTGCAACTATGAACAAGGAAGCACGTATAAATATAGACTTTGTGGAACTGTGGTAATGTTTAAGCCTAAGTCTAAAATGCTTACAATATTTCAGTCCACTCTTGTTGAATTTTGGACTAGTGGCTTCTGTTTGGAATAATGTGCAACAGAGGTGGAGCCATAGCTTTTCAATTCCAGTCTAAGGAAAGTTAGCTTTTGGCAGGTGGTCTGAAAAATATGCAAACCATAACACTCTTTAAAAAAGAAAAAGATGCGCACATGCACATGCACCCCCTGATTTGTTTTGGATCCTTTGAACTGGAACCTCTGAGATAATAAGTGTATCATGGATATAGATCTATAATCCATGACCTTATTACAGGTGATAAATTAATATTTCTAAACCTAATTGCCTCACTAATGTGCACCCACACCTGTCCTAACTTACTACTTCAATTTTTCAATCTGCCAGTGAAAGCAGCTGATCACCATTCTCTGCTGAAACAAATTGACATCTAGTAGGCAGAATGAAAAACAATATCCTGCATGCAAACAGAAAAAGTCATATGAAACGTAGACAGAAATGGTTTGGAAGAAAGGTTGTTTTAACCTAAAGACAGAACAGAAAGCTGTTTAACTTGCAGTCTTCACAGATGTACCACCTTGAAGCTAATGGACCGGGACCAGTATAAATGAGAGGAGAATCTGGTCACTTATGTCAAAATACTCAGGACCTCTTTTCTCTTGTGTGCTGGTTTAATTCCATGATGAGTCTGGTGCTTCATGTCCTTCTCTCAAGTTACTGTTCCGTTAGGCTACAGCCTCTCTGTTTCCTGCCTATATAAATCATCTGGAACCTGACCAAGTAAAAATTGAAAGAATAAATGTTCCTCTGACATTTAGCAAAGCATGTCTCTGCAGGATCTGGTCCTGTTAGATTTCCTGAGTAAAGTTGAGTTAAATCGCTGTGTAGTCTCTGTGTAACCTTTCAGTGACGCAGCAGGTTTCTTAGTAGTCATATCTCTATGTTTCTTTTTGATATGGTGATCTGTAATATTGTGATTAAAGGAAACAAACAAATACTTTCCTCGCTGCTTCCCCCTGCCCAGAGTCTAGTCCAGAAATCCAAAATACATTTCAGTTAATTTCTATATGATCTGTATAGCTTTTTATATATGCAAAGTTTCAGTTTTGTCTGATAATTTAAACTTTGTAAACCAAGTATTAATCCCACTTTGCAATGTTTTCTCTAATGCTTTTTATTCCCCTAAGAACTGAATGTCTGGTAGGTATGTTGGTCCCAGTGCACATGGTGTTTGAGACAAAGTGATAGATGGGAATATGTTGATTAGGAAAATCACTTGGCTCTAGTTTCTCAAATGTCACTGAATAAGAGATCACTCTCACGTGAAGCAGGATTGTCTAGTTCAAATACTTCCAGGATTCTTCTGTAATCCCAGTCATCCATTTCAGAAATTAGCAATCTGTTGCTAATGATAGAGCAGGGGAGTATCTCTTCACTGTCTTCACACATCCTTCCCAAAACCAAACAAGTATCCCACTTAAAAAAATAAACAGAAAACTAGAAAAGCCCCAAACCCCCCCCAAAACCACTCTGTGTAATATTTCAACCTAACCTAAAAATTGAAAGATCCTTAAAAATCACAACAAATATGAAATTAGAATTGGGTTGGAAATAAAGTAAGTGGAGGGGCACAGTGGGGAGAGGTAGGGAAACTAATGAGAATTTCCATAAAGACAGTTAGTATACTTCCAGAGACATACAAAGCTGTTTTAAAAGCTGATATTGAGAGAGAGAACACAATATGGAAAATCAGAGCAAGATAGTTAGAATCCAGTGTGTAAAAGCCACAGGTGATCCTTCATAGGCAGTAAATTAGCTGAAGGATAGAGAAGAGCACTTATTTTTGTGGCAATAGCAATGCTTTCAAGTTTTTAACTGAAAAAAAAATTTACTGAAAAGTAATGCAAAGAATAGGAGGATAATTGTGAATTAGGAGCCAAATTATGCCAGGCACAATTGAATAAGTTCTGACTTTTCTTACTGACAGACATGTATATTAATAGTTGGCACTTATTGAACCAAATATGAATATTCATCTTCATTTATATTTCAAGGCCTTTCATTCCTCAAGGACCACGGTGCTTTTGACCAATTTTCATCCACATTACTAAAATGACAGCTTTCACTCCTGGGCCCTGACAGAGGTCTGCAGAATTCATTGGAGGTCCTGGGAGGAGGGAACCAGCTCCCGCTCCCAGCTGTCCACAAACACTCATTAAGAGAGGCAAATATCCAGCAGAATCTCTGTGAGAATTTTTAATCACGCAAAGGCTCTGCTAATTAGGTAGCTGATGGGGCATAGAGAGCACAAGGACGAATTCTTTAAACAAAGGACTAGAAACTTTAAGAGCTTTAATTACTTGGGCACAGAGTTCATTTCAGAACTTGGGAGCAAATTATTCTAATAACAATAAGACCAAGTAGCAGGCCATATGAGTGAGAATTGTGTGGAAAAGTTCAGTTTCCTTGGGCTGTCACAACTGTGACTGGAGCGTATTGGAAACGGAGGGGGTTATAAAGGTATTAATAATAAACTTTATCGTGAAATGGATTTGATGCAAAAGATTTCCTATCAATGTGCATTCTGTTCCTCTTTTCTGTAAGTACTGCTTTGCAAGGGGCTATTGCACTGTGTCCTACACCTCAAAAATGCTCATGGAGCGCAAGAGGTGGATACTTTTGCACAAACTAAGAAAAATGTCTATTTTCAAAACAAACTCCTCCCTTTTGTTTAGTGCAGCAGACTGTCTCCAAAACCTAAAAACGGGAAATATGTCGCTTTGTTGTAGGCTAGAAGAAAATCCATTTTGCTGGCTGAAAATTATGGGTTTGTTTTTTATTTGCTTTGTAAGTGCATAAATAGCATGTCTGTGTTGTATGGTTTCTCCCAGGACACAATTTATGCCAGAACAAATTCCAGGATCCCTTTCTCATAGTTGGAATAAGGAAAAGACAGAAATTGCTAAAAGAAAGGAAAAAGCAGAGCTCTCCTACCTGTTAGGAGAAGAATCTAGAAAGTATACAGCTGCTTTCCCTTGGAAAATGGAAAACAGCTGATGTGCTACTCTTGTCAGCTGAGAAATCTTAGCAGGCTGGTCTGTAATTGAGCACAAGGGGCCCATCCTGCCTGTGTGCTGGATGAAAAGCTCATTTCCTTTGGGCAGGAACTGGGTGACCAGGCAAGAAGGGAGGCATTTGCTGTCTGCTGTGAAAAGTTTGCTGGCCTTGGAAATCGACACAGTCAGGGTAGGGGAACCAGTGAATGGTATACCTGCTGCGTATAGAAATCTTCTGTGAAGATACACATTGAACTTTCTTCCTTTTTTGAGGGGGGAAGGGGGATGGGACTGTAACTTGTCAGGGGGGCAGCTTGGCAAGGAGGAATAGTTTTTACCATGTGTTTGTATACCTTCAAAGAAAACCAGGTTCTAAGTAAGGGCTTGTTTTTCAGTAGATTTGGTGCAAAGCATGTACAGCGATTTATGTTAAGTGCTAATTAAGATTTCAATATCTAAGAACAAATTTTATTGCCAAGGGACTGTGCTTGCTGCTGGTGAGGAGTTGGACTTGAACATGTCAATTCAATATGCAAGAAGTACCAGGGAAGTGGAAAGGGACGGGTGGAAAAGTACCTTGTGATAATTGAGGACTAATTATGCTCAGTAAGCAAGTGATGGACTGGTGGTCAGAGTTGCAGAAAGAAATTAGAGAAGTAAGAAAGACAATCTGCTCAGAGAATCGGTCTGAGATAAAGCTTCAAGATTAGTCTTGAACAAATCTTTCGCTTGCATTTGATATCGCATTTACTGCATGTTTTGTCTGCTGCAGAGGAATGGCATTGCTAAAGAGAAAGTGCTGCAGTCTGTGGTGTAGAGCTTTCATTTTGCCTGGGCTTTCCCCACATGAATAAACAGAGGTTTGAGTGCAGTACACATAGCTGGGTTGTTCCATTAGGAAGTCATTCAGCCCACTGTGGTCCCTCAGCCATTTGTGAGAGCAGCTAGAGTAACTAAATGTAGTACTGATAGAAGAGCTTTTTCATCATTGTTGCTTTTTGGTTTTGTTTTAATTCCCAGGAAAGCAGGCTAAGCTGACATGCAGAAATAATTCTGTCACCTCTGTTCCTAATATTTCTGACAGCAGTTACAACAGAATAAACAAATAGGTGAGGGAGAAAATGTGAACAGAAGATGGGGAGAGGAGATCCCTGTATGGTATCTTCTTTTAAAACAATTACTTTTGTAATTTTGAAAAGCACTGAAGCTTCAGGTACACTGTGCTGCTGTTCTCTCCTGGATCCTTTGGGGCAGTGGGAATAAGTGTACTCTGATGCTCACTTCATGTGCTATTCTCTTTTTGTGTTGGAACTCTGGTCTTGGACAGGCAGCACACAAACAGTACTCTCCCCAGTTTGATCACACTGCACTGATTTACAAAAAAAATGCTTTATGGAGCATAATTTTTAAATGCCTGTGATTTAGCAGTTCTGTAGTTCTTAAAGCCCAAAATCCAGGAACCTAGCTGAAAGTGAGGTATTTCCTTTTACATAAAAATATCTGTAGTCTACTTTTAAAAATAAGTAGTTATAAATATTATTTAATATCTTAGTCTCAAAAAGTGATATAGGACAAGCACTGCACACTTTAATTTTTGGTTTTCTTGAGGAAATATGATTTGTGGCAAAGGTGCATGGCCCTGCTGCATCAACTTAGCTGTTACGACTCGGATCAGAAATAAGTTCCAGTTTTTCAGCAGTTCTTCTATACATCAGGTCTCACTACAATTTCTTTTCTTTGTAGAGGTAAACTGGGTCTTTTTCTTCTTTATGCCCTTGTTTAGTATAGATTTAGCTGCCTATTTTGTAAGTTTATTCTGAAGCTATGTTCTTTCAACATGTACAGAGATCTTTAGCTGGAAGAAAATGTTTAAGACAAGACGCACGAAGAAGTAGTCCATCAGTTTTAAGTGGATCCATTTTAGATATATTGCCAGTATCAAGATACCAAAATATGAATATTTTTTCTCAGGAAGGTAGCTATCCATACACATTTGTCAACTTATGTTGTTTTGTATAGGAAAAAGAATCAGTCATCATGTTACAATCACTGTCCAGTGCAAAGCTACTGAAGAGGCATAACCATTAATTCATATCTGTCTATAGATGTCGACTCTAAAGATGCATGTAAATAATCAAGTATTCAAGTATTGAATACAAGAGTCTTTAGAACCACTCATGTAATTTTGAGGGAATTTACCCTGAAATGTGAAGGAGCTAGAGCTTAGAATTGCTAAGTGCTGGGCAAAATAATCTTGGAACTGCAGAAATTGCAAATGGCTCTTGAGTGTGGTCTCTTTAACTGGAAAGGGAAACAGAAGATTCTCCTGATATTTTAATGCATTTTGCTGGGTTTATGTCAAGAGCAGCTCTGAGAAACGTTAATGATGCTGTAATTCCTAGTGCAGAAAGAACGGCTGCTTTCATATTCATAACCTTACAAAAAAAATCCTCCCCTTCATTTTAACAGTTAGATAGTTAGACTCTCTTCAGGAAAAAAAAAGTAGAAATTATAAATATAAGCAAATTCATTGTTTGAGAACAACAGCGATAGAGATCAGCAGGTTTGTAGGGACAAGGCAGACCTAATAGAGCCCTCACTGATTACATGTTTAAGATGCCGATTGAGAAGAACTTTCACCCTAACTGATGGGATAGTCCTATTCTTCTCCTCAGTAGGATTTCCCTCTCTCCATTTGGAGCTGTGACTGGGCCTTTGACAAATGCTCAATTTGGAGTACTCAGGCTTAAAATGGAGACTTTTAAAAATCTTTAATTGGGGCTAAGCACTAGTTCCTCATGCAGTTCATTGTTTTGAACAAGGAAGCAGGACTAAAGAGTTAACTGCTTCCAATTGTAAATACATCAGTGGCAGGCACGTTACAAAGCCCTATACAATCCTGTAGAGTAGATGGTGGACAGCTCATCACAATTAGGCATGGTCATAATGAAGAGCCAGAAGAGAGAAAAGAGGGCATGGGGAAAAACAGACCTTTTACAAATGTTTTATACGAAGAGAAATTATAGCTAAAAGGGATAGTTAATTAGTTTAAAGAATAGGTGGTAATGTGTTCTCTTTGCAGAAAAAGAAAACTTGGAAAGCATGGAAAATGGGTGAGTTTCTAGCTGCTGATCTGGAAAAAGAGAAAACAATTCAAAGCAATACTGTATGTGGGTGTTTCTCAGAAGAGTCCGTGGTGAGAAGTGTGTGATCCAAGTAATTTACTCTTAGCGGAGACAGTAGGCACTGTTGTGTTTAACAGAGACCCTGCATGTAGCCTTGTTTTCACTGGAATGCATCTGTATTATTACAGGTGCTTATCAGGGACATAGATGCTTATGGTTTGCTTCCCGGCTTCGCATACCGCTTGGGAAGGGAAGAACCCATCTGGCTTGTGCTCAGAAGATTGCATGGGGGAGCAAGGTTACAGTGAGGTTTGCTCTCTCGCCTTTTTGCAATGTGCTGGCTAACCGGTCACCTGTAAAAACAATGTGCATTCTGAAATACTTTATTTGCGGAAGAAATAAAAAACAGCAATAATCTGCATCAGATTATTGAACAGCAGCACATGTAATCCAAAGTATTGTACTGCCTGTGAGACACAGCCTGCAGGACACTACCTGGAGATGAAGGTTTTCTAGTGTCAACGAAGTTTCCAAGTATTCCTTCCCACCACAACTCTCATTGTGTGTATCTTGGATAAAATGGATCTGTGTGTCTTTAACAGAAACACGTACACTCCATACAGACTCTGTTGTTTGGGTATGCATGCACTGCAGTCATTTCCCACCAAAGCCAGCTGAGTTTTATGCTGCTGGGATGAGTTTACTTCCGCAGCAGCAGCTGTCTTATGCCACAGTTGTTTCTGAGAATTGCAGAGTGGATGCAACCTTTGTTTTGTAGTCTGGGATTTTGGATCTACAGTTGTCGCTCCCTATGACAGCTATGGAAAAAATATTGTTGGTTAGCATTGTCTGTCTGTCACATGGCAGATTATGTTGTAGTAGCGAATGGGATAAGATTGTTATTTCTCAACTGCATATAGTAGGAGGTGTAGCATACCTCGTACTCACAAAGAGGAAACGTATTTGTAGCAAGAGCCTGATTTTCTACTGGTAAGTGGGTGACTGTTATGGGACTGCTTTGGTCTCTTTTGTCCCAGGACAAGAAAAATGATGTGTAGGTAAGTAAGGAGGAGATTGGTATTGTGGTTGTGTTTTATCTGTCTCCTGGCTCACCCAAGTTCTGTTAGTACCCCTGCGAGCTTGCTTTTGCAAGTTGCCTTGTTTTACCGTCTTGCTTGAGACTTATTCTCCAAGAATATTCAATTACATATCCCAGGAGTTGTGATATTGCCTCAACAACCCATAGTGTCTTTTGGGGTTAGAGCTGGGATACACAAGACAGAAGTTTAAAAAGGACTTGGTATTAGCCTGCCTTTACTGCTATTGAAATCCCTGGCAAGACTTGTTTGGAAACAGTTAGGCTATTTTTGGCACTTCAAAAACCTTCCTGTAAAATATTTGTTCTTTTCATTCATTGTCCATATTTACTTGTCCTGGTTTCATAGACAATGCTGTAACAAAAAGATCGTTTTTCAGCATTGTTCTCTGCAGACCTAGAATCAACGTTTCTGGACTCCCCTTTCTTTAAATCCTCTCTGATAAGGTCTGCGTAGTGTTTGAATATGTGCAAATAAAATGGATTTATGCCCCCAATTACATTTGTCTTGTACATGAACAAACAGTGGGATTAGAAATTTAAAGGATAAAACCTGTGTTGGTGCCTTTATCAGGACTTTTGCGAATATAAGTCCTTTAAAAGTTACACTTTATGGGTACAAATGGATGTAGAAGGGAAACCAGAACCACAGAAGGCAGGTGTACTGCTGAACGCTCAGGAGGGCACATGCAGGAGTGTAAAATTGTAAGTAGTATACAAATTAGAGTCTTCAGGTCTTTCCAGACACTACTTAAATTGGATTTAGCAGGAGAAAAAAAACACATTTGTATCATATAGTTTAAAAATGAAGCAAAGCAGAATTTGCTGGGGTCTTGTCTTTTTTTAGATTTAATATAGGGCTGATGTAGGCTGTGGGATATCAGAAGGAAGAATGGAGGATGCTGCTAGAAGGATAACAGACACACAATGTTATTCTGAAAGAGACTTGTGTCTGTAAAATAATATTATGCAGATAAAACAGTGGGAAAAAGGCCTGTGTGAAAATCTGTAAAGCATGAAAAGAGTTTTGTATTAATCCACATAAAATCCTAGGTTAAAATATAAAGTTAGAATAAAATTTATTTTTCCACTCAGCCTTCTAAAAGTAAATTATTATTGCTTCCATATCTATGGTTATGTAGAGACTACAATCACAATAATTTATTCAGCTTCTCTGCAGAAAGCTGTCCTCAAGCTGTAAAAGAATCTCTTAACTCTGGTCTTTGTGTGGGTAGTGCCTCTGTACCAGATCAGTCCACCTCTGTCATTTTACAGAAATATCCATCTCAGAACGGGAAGACTCTGAGAAAGCACAAGGGAAGCTCTTTCCTACACTACCTGGGAGCTGGGACAGAGAACTAAACATCTTTAGAAAATTGTTTCTGTGAGATTTTTTTTTTAACTGTATGATTAGGCATGGAGACAAATTTGGAGGTGATCCAAACCCAGGAATATGTAACATAAATTACCAAGGCATATGAAGAACATATTTGAAAGAGAAAGTGAGAGATGGGAACAAATAATGAGAAAATCTAGAATTTTCAAAGGTCATATTGCCAAGTAAAGCCACCAATTGAAGAAGGCCAGGCCTATAATGCTTCCTTGCAGTTTAAGCAAAGTTCTAGTGAGGTCCTCCATTGGCCTGTGTAGTATATACAAGGTATTTTGGGAAGACTCCCAGTCAGTCGACTGGTAGAATGCAGTGCAAAGGTGGCAGAGATGAAGAGATCAGGACAGGACTGCAAGGCCTGTGGGTAACAGTCTCTGCTGAATTGCACCTCAGCTGTGGGCAAGTGCAATGCAGAAATCTCTCCTTTACAAAAGGTGTAGTTCTTCTGGAGGGTTATTTGGTAAGACTGAATTCGGTGGCCTGACCACCTTGCCTCTGTTGTGATGGTTAGTGTGTTCTCATTGTTTGTGGAATCAGACCGTGACTGTAACCCAAGCTTTCCCACAGGCTGCCATTTACACAAGCAGTAATATTCTTGTTAAGCTTCAGTGTCTGCAAATTCTAGCCTTGCTTGCTAGCATTTAAATTCTAACATTTAGCTAGAAAGTGTTCTTTGTGGCCAGGTATTTTTGTCACATCAAAACCTACCAAAATTATTTTAACAGTAAGGTTTATTCATAATAGAAAATTTGTTATTTAATCAAGAGTTTAAATGTAGTTACATATACCAACTTAATGCCACGAAATAGCCGAAGAATATTCTTACGCAGTATGTCAGCTAAATTTTATTGCATGTCCATTAGTATTACCATTAAGCAACTGACTAAAGGTCATAATGAATACTTGCTATTTTATATCACCCAGGAGGTACTAAGCACAGCTGGAGTCTGTTTCACTACTTGAACACATATAATGCTCGAAAAATTGTCGATCAGTGGATACGTCCATCTTATCAAAGTACTTTGTCTGCCCAAGTATGTAGCAGTTCTTCTAGTGTGTGTTGCATAATAGACTCTGGTATTTTTTAAAAGAGAAAGTTCTTACTGAATGGCTGGTTGTTACAGTTCTGTGTTAGGTAATGCCTATAATTTTGTGGTTGGACTGATATTTCAGGAAATCAGTCAGGTCTTGCATGATTCTTACTGACCAGTTTAACAAGTGGGAAAACAACTGTTGAGATCTCTGATGGTCATGATGATGAAAAACTATTCTGGAGATTTTATTATACTGGTACATTGTTGACATTGGTTTTCATACTTTTCCAACCATGTAATTCCTCCTACTGATGCCAAGTTCTGCTGGAACAGCAGGAAGATCATGCCCTTATTGTAATTTTTTTAACAGCTGTTAGCAAAATAAAATAATTGTAAAAAATCGTTAAAACAGCCCCTAACCCTTCACAAATTAGTTCTGTGCATGTAGAATGGATTTTTTAAAATGATAGTTTGTGAAAAAATTACCAGAATAGATGGGTTTCTTTATACAGTGACTTGAACTTAACACTTCTTTCTTGTGAGAAGATAGATACGATCATGGAGAGCTGTGCGAGATGGATGGACTTAGGATGTGTTCAGGTCTTATTATCCATCTGATGGGTTCTCTGTGGTTCAACATAATTTGCAATAGGAAAGCCTTGACTTTAAAAATACTTGATCTTTCCAGGTATTAGTTTCTGCTGTTTCCAGTGGATTTTATGAGTACACAGATACACGGGACAAATGGACACCTTCTTTATGAAAAAATATTCCACAATGCTCTTGGTCCTATTTCTTTTCCCTACAGAAAGTCTATGAAACTTCAGACTACATTCAATTTCACATTCATTTCAGAAGCAATGACACTGTAAACCTGTTCCTTTCCTGCAGGGGTTTTGTGATATGTGTTGTAGCACATTCAGTGAAGACTGACTTTTGATCTAAAATAAACTAAAATTACTTTAATATAAACAATTGTGTGTATGTATGTGAGCAAAGGATGAAGGTTAGCCCTCAGCTGTGTTTTGCTTGAGTGTCTTTTGACATTAACTTGTTCAAAAGAGAAAAATTTACACTCAAATACAGCCACATTAACAAGATAAACAGGATCCTCATCTAGAACTTTATGCTGCAGGGCCCTTAGGTGAGTGAATTTCTTTCCTTTTCTTTTTCTTCTTAAACTCAAATATTCTTCTTTGAGATGGGGAGGCACTCTTTATCAGGGAGTGTAGTGATAGGACAACGGGTAATGGGTATAAGCTGAGAGAGTGTAGATTTAGACTAGACATTAGGAAGATATATTTCACTGTGCGGGTGGTGAGGCAGTGGCCCAGGTTGCCCAGAGAAGCTGTGGATGCCCCATCCCTGGAGGGGTTCAAGGCCAGGCTGGATGAGGCTTTGAGCAACCTGGGCTAGTGGGAGGTGTCCCTGCCCATGGCGGGGGGGTTGGAAGTTGATGATCTTGAAGGTCCTTTCCAACCCAAACCTTTCTATGATCTGTGATTCTATGATTCTCTTCAGTCACATCTCTCTTCTCTTTAGTCTGTCAGCATTAGGCAATCTTTTACTATTAGTAGCAAATTGCAAGGCAGAAAGAGTTAAGTTTTTATGGAAGAATGCCTCCTTGGCCTTATCAGTCTAAGTAAGGAGGTAATTCAGCAGCCACAGTGCAATGGGACTTGGTGTTTGAATGTTGCTGCTCTGTACACCTCATCCTGGCTGAAGCTGGGAATGTGACTGAGGTCACAGAAGAAAAGGGATGCCTCAGAGCTGTCCTAAACCTCATAGTTTATGCCGAAGTATGTGCTTGTCTGGTGGCTGACATCTCTGGTGGAGAATATCAGCTTCAAGTTGAAATGTTGCCTTCCTGTAAAGGGACAAAATAGATGTTTTAGGCTTAAACTTTACTTCCTTGTCAGGATACTCTAAACTGGAATATCTTAATCTGGGGAGAATGGTAAAGCTACACTGAGATGCAATGGAAATTGAAAAATGCAGGCAGAAAAATGGGAATGAAAATTGAGAGTTATTTTAAAAGTACCAGAGACTGAAAAAAACAGAAGTTCTGTACTGTATCAGAGAAGTAGAAGCCACACATGTAATAAATGCCTATTATGCTATATATACACTTATATATCAATTGATATCTCTCTAAAGTTCTTGCAAACCAGAAGTAATGAAGTATAAAAATTGAAAAATGAAGCTAAGACAGGAGGGATCTTGCTGACACGATCAAGGACAAAAGGTTTTGTAGCATATTTAGAGAAAAAAGAAATCCCTAAACTACCCACAAACCTGCAGAATTGTGTATATTGGTTCCTAGGTGGAAAATTCCAAATTCTTAATACTGCAGACAAAACCAGATGCAATTAAATAAATACTTATTCTGCATTTGGAAAGAGACATGGTATCGTGTCCAAATACTGTATCAGTGCAATGAACAACTTTAAAACCCATTAGTAGATTAGTTGAAGAATGTCTTTTAAAAATAATTTTTTTTTTTTTTAGTTCAAGCAGGGTTAGGTGACCTCAGTGCAAGAGTCCTAAAGGACTTTGCTGAGATTATTTCAGCCTCTTTATTTTTAATAAAGCATGTGATTTTGTGCGTATTTTAAAACACAAGTGATAATATTGTGCTGGAGTTCAGAACTGCAAGCAGAATGGTTTTGATTTGTATAGATTAGTCAGCTTGCTATTGATTGCAGGTAAGCTAATGGAAAAGCTGATAGTGAATTCAATAGACAGAGTTACAGAATGGAAGCCTACTTAATGGCTGTCAACATAGTTTTGTGATGAAAAGACCTTGTCAAAGAAGCTTTCAGTTTTCTCATGTAATTACAAGTCTAATGAATGTACTGTGTAGACATAGAGTATTTAGGCTTCAAAAAACTTTTTATGCCCTGTTGGAATTAAGAGGAACACTAACACTTCACACGGTCACTGCAGTAACAAATGAACTGAAAATGGCCTCGCTGGTAGGTGCCAGAGTCGCTGTTGCTGGAGAGTCCTTACTGCCCAGGATGTTTCCAAGGACTGATTCTGGCAGTGTTTGGTGTCATCTTCAGTGAATGAACACCAAGCCACAACAACTTGTCCAAGAGCATTTTTGGACAAAGATTAGTGGCAAATTATGAGGGAGGCCATCCCCATGTTTTTATCACTTTATATCCCATAGACTCTCCCTGCTTGGAATACAGTGCATTTTGACATACCCAAGTATAAGGTGGTACAAAGGAGACAAGTGTCTACAGAAATGCCAGCTGCATTCTGTGAAACAGTCATTGTCTTAAAAGATTTCAAGGTCAGAGTGGCAAGAGTGCCAAGCTGAAGCTCTTAGGGAAATATACTCAGAAAGGCCAGTGAGATCCCTGGATGTTAAAATAGCAGTAGTGGGCTGGGAAGTGATTTTTGCCTCCTACAACTGAGTAACTAAGTGTTTCCCAAACAATACTTTGCTAACTGTTCTCTTGCAGATCCGTCATATTGTATGTGGAGGTACGCTGTCTTTGTCATTGTCTTTCATGCTGCTTTAGCTTGATGTTGTAAGCAGAATGTTATGAAGCAGAAAAACTAAGGTACACAAGTGATTTCTTAGAGGGGGAAAAAAAAAAAGCACAGAATCATTTCCCTGAGATGGTCTGCAGTCAGGGCAGTAAAGGACTCGGGTCTCTTGGAGCTGTTACTGGTTTCACACAGTTTTTCAGTGTGACTTTCAGGTGTTTTTATCATCCTAGAAGGTGCAGTGGCGGTGACAGAGAGGAAGTTCTGATCTCTGCTCATGAGTGGATTTCCTCTGCGCCGTTGTAGAAATCATGCTCTGTGTGTTGGTTTCCCATTTGTTAAGAAAGGCCAATGCCTCTTCCCAGTCCTGGAGGCAGTCTGGAGGTGAACACACTAATGACAACGTAAGAATACTGCAGCAGTTAGCACCTTGGGAAAACTTTTTGAGTAAATGAGAGGTGTTAGTAGGGGGATATAAATGAATCTGCTAAGAGGAACCTCTTCCTCACAAGTGCTGCAGACAGATACCAGCCAGTCTACCAGAAACCTGACTGCAAGTTTGTTTCAAACGTATTTTTAAAGACTTAATTTGGAATGTGTTGGCATTTGTGTCTTCGTAGAAGCGCTGCAGTTCTGTTGAAGTGTTGGATATCCATTTACATTCAAGAATGTATCACTCCTTTGTTCAATAAATACTCTGAGGTCCTAATGTACTGGCTCCAAGTAGCAGTTCTACATTCATGTATACTTTATCCCTTCTAAAACATTTAGTTCTGTATAAAACATTTAAGTCCCTTGCTGTCCATAAATACTGTGGTAGCTGTGTGCATGGCCAGAGAAGACAAAGATTAGCTATTTATTAACATGTTAATTAATGTTTTAAAACTCAGCAAATCTTTTCAAGTGATATAGATGTAAAGACATCTTCATCCAAAAATGTTTTTGGATTAAATACAGTTTACTGAAAGATAGTAAGCCTGTGTACGTTGGAAAACCAGAACAATGCTCAAAGTGGTCAAAATAAGGTATGTGTTTGTTTTAAAAATTGTTTACTGGTAAAAATTCTAATGTTCATTTCTTTCTTCTAGGTAGCCAGCATCTTCTTATTAACATTTTTCCCAAATTCTTTGCAAGGTGTAGGAGCTAAGTTATTCGATAGCTAACTGACAATAATTAGCCTATTATGATGATTAATGCTTATTCAGGACATTTAATTTGCATGCTATAAGCACGGAGAGACAGCTAATTTGAAGTTATGCCAAATGCAGTCTTTAGTTTTTATATACAACATTTGTTTGGCTTTCCAAATGTAAAGTAATTGACAAGAATAATCACAGCTGTGGATGTTAGGTCAGCAAATTTTTATTTCTCCTTTTAATAACAGTGATGTGTTACTTAGTGAACCAATTAGCAAGGTAAACTTTACTTGCATTAAAAAATGCGTAAAGCTAAGGAATAATTTCTAAATTGTAGTTAATGCAGTGTCAACCAAGATGCATATTCTGTCATTCTCGCCCAGGTGAAAACCATCTGTCCTAGACAGATAGCATTTCTCCAACTTTTCACAGGAAGGACGAAGAATACAAGGTCATTTTTATGCACCTTGTGATCAGGATTGACTTTTTATTTTTTTTGATTTATGAAAGTCAATTAAACTAGTAGGCCTGAGACGTAGGTTCAAAGAAACAGTGAAAGAGTAAATTTCTTTAATCATGGCTAAAACAAGCCTTCACTTTTTTCCCCCAGGAAAAGCCTACGTGTTCATGTGGGTCTTGCATCTTGTTCAGCATATTTGGAGGGGCAATATTTCTTTGCTGCTTCTGGTTACCCAGGTTCTTTGACTCGGATAGCAGAGCACATTTTGAAATGTCATGCTCTTCACCAAAGAATTCGGTGTCCTTGGATTAGAGACTGAAGTCTCCCTAAGAGTGCTTTGGAAGAATAAACCAATAGGGGAAACATGTAGGGGCTTGTTGGGGAAATAAAATGTGTGCAATAGCATCTGGAAAGCAACCTGATCCCTTTGGAAGATAAGGGAAAGACATGTTTCTTGACTGTAACTGTTGATATTTTCTTTGAAGTCTTTCTTAGGTTTCAGCCTTTGAGACAGAAAACATTGCAAAAATCCTCCGTGGAGATCATAGAAAAGTAGAGACATCTAAATCCATGTAACAATTGAAGCTGTAGTGTAATCATCTCTGCTTAATAAACTAAACACTTCTGCTTGTTCTCTACAAAAGGTGTTTCTGGTTGTGCTCTCCAGCTAAGCAAATGGCGGTGGCTGGACTGTGGGTCACTGGTGTGAAACAGGAGAATCCATCTTTTGAGAAGTGCCCTAAATTTATTTTTACCATCTGTCAATTAAATACCTGGGATAGGTTGCAGGATATTTGTTCTTGTTCATGCCATTGTTTCCTCAAACCGCTGAGAAAGCAAAGTGTCTGGATGCTTTCTGACCTGAGGAATAAGAGGAGGACAAGGCAATTGTCCTAGAGGTGATGGCAAAAGCCAAAGTCTCTGTCACTTGCCCAGGGTCCTTTTAACCTTTTGTTGTTTGGAGAAGCTGTCAGTCTATATCAATCTGTATAAAAATAGTGATCCAGTTTCTGTCCACTTGATCTCCGCTACTCTGGAATGGTCAGCAGCCAGTACTGTGGGCTGTAGCCTGCCCGTAGCCCAGCACTCCTGCTTGCTGGAGCACAGTCAGAGCATTTACCGCTCTCGTGCGAGGAGCCAGTTGGTGTGTCCTGGACCCAGGCACAGCAGAACACCGTGGCAGTGTCTGCACTAGGAAACCAAGCAAGGCTGAGCATGGGCTCGCAAACAGCCCCACAAACATTCGAAGGGCTTCGCTGCTGCCACGTCTGTGGCACGGCTTTTGTCGATGCCAGCCAGCTCTCTCCTGGGTGATGCCCAGGTGCGGGCCAGGGCTTTGCCTAGGCCAGAGACTGTTTCTATTAAGCAGGATGAATGAGGGCTGCCCCCGTGGTGGGGGTGGGAAGGATTTGGCCCACAGATGAAAGCCGTGCCACACCACTTGGGCCTTTGTCTCTTTTAGTTTATGGTCACAGCCATAGACAAATGAGAAACTGTTCACTCTCTTTCTCAGTAACAACACAGGAACCACTGGTTATCCACCACCTACTTAGATCCTCTTTATTTTATTTTTCTGTTGGCATCTCCCAATACTTCATTATCGCCTTTGTAACTTAGAGGAGTGCGGGGACCAATTTAAAATACATTGAAAGAGCTTAGGCTTTCTGTAGTGGAACCTGGATGGGGGCCAGGGGGTGTAAACTGCTAGTGGCGAGTTTACAACAGTGCTCCCGTTGTGGGTGCCACGGCTGGGCTTGCTGAGGTGGCTGGAGATTTGAACAAAAGTGATTTTGCAGATTAACCCTGTGACAAGCTGTGTGTTCTCAGTGGGAATTGTTCCCATTTTTTAAAAGCAACTACAGTTCCCTATCCATGTCTTCTGGACTATCATCTACTTCCAACACAGGGAGGCCTGAGAGAGGTTTTTTTTTTTTTTTTTTTTTTTGCTATGCTGAGGCTCCCTCTGTAGTCTAGCTAATCTAATCAGAGATTAATTTGCCTCTTTATTAACTCCATATTCAAACACACACAATGTAGCTATTTTGTGAGCTAACTTTTGAAACAGATAGCAAGGTTAAAAAAAAATTAGCCTCCTAGCATTGTATATACATCCAGTTGGTACTACACTGGTCATGCATTATAAATACTTGTGGTCTGGTATTACCAGGGAAACTTAGCTGTAAACTGAAAAGTGTTGCATCACACTTGAGTCTCAATTCTACTCTTTCAGTCTTAGGTTTATTCAGATCTAGCAGCTGAGTAGTTTAAGTACATTAGTCAGTTATTTGGTTCTTATTTATTCACAGGAAAAAAAGAATAGTTTTCTTAGTTTGATAAAAACTGTTCTGACAGAAATGTAAATCTTCAGGAAAAGCACTGACATAGTTTAAATAGTCCGTTGCATATTTCTGATCACTTACATGGGACCAAGGACTACTCACTCCAGTTGAGGCAAAGCTCTCAGTGAAACCAGAATGATGAAACATGCTCCTGTGAGAGCAGTTATCTAAGAGAAGTTAGTATTGAATTAAGTTCCACATATACTGGTAGTTGGCAGGCAATAAGGTTGTGTTTCTAATGGATAAATCAAACAGATGAATGATTGCAACAAAATTATTTTTTAAAATTGAAACAGTTCATGTTTGAAACATGTTGAAGCTCAGAGAGCAGGGTTCACATCAGGCTTTCCAATGAAGGATTTTTTTTCAGTGTTGGTTTGTTGTTTGGTTTGGTTTGTTTTCAGATGTGATAGTTTTTATGTTGGGTTTCGTTCTTGAAAACTTAGCTTAAACTTGTCCTTGTGAAACCTGGAAGTGTCTGATGTAGCTGTGCAGCCTTGAATTCACCATGCACAAGCTAAAAATCCAGTGATGTGAAAGTTGCAGTGATGACTTGCTGGTAACCAGTGGCTTGTGGCTTACAAAACATTTTTTTACTATTTCAGTTGTGATAGCAAATACATTCTGCTCTCCTCCTTTTAAATGCCACATAAAGGTCCCTTGTTGTTTGTGTATCACTGATACAGCTCTTTTGCAAGAGAAAAACAAAAGAAGGCACTAGTGCTTTGAATAGAGGGTGCCTGATTGATAAGCTAGTTACAGCCAAACCTGCTCTGGCTAATTGTCTTTCAAATGCCCTCATTAATCAAACAGAGGAGTAACTCTGACAGGAGGGCTGTCACTGTTTTCATGATTTCCTACCCACTCACCTCACAGTGTGAGACCTGGCTGCGTACCCAAATCATGGCCTTTAAAGCAGTTTTAATGCCTGCTTGCTGCAGAGCACACCTGGCTTTGGTGGGATGGGGGCCTGCCCAACTCTGAGGCATGATCTATCCCAGGAGACCAATTTAGCAGTTATTTAATGATTCATAGCTTGATGTCTGGAAATAAGTGCTCCACACGATAACATACATAAACAAATTTAATTAGTTTTCACCTTTTTTGCATAAGTAGCCACCAGTGTATTAAAGCTGCAAACAAACCAGGTAGGCTGCCTGGGAAGTCATTGAAGCTGGTTAACAGCCGATCTCTGAAAAAGACTGTGGCGATTCCTTTCATCTGCTGATAGTCACTGGTGCCTGTTTGGTCGGGTCCTGAAGTTGCCAGGTTAGCTTATTAAGGAATAGGGAAGCAGCTATTGCAATTATCTTCTACCTAGATGTTAGAATCACATATCTACAGGAAAAACTGTCAGTCTCTTGTCTGCTTCCATTCAAAAGCTACAGAATACAGCGTTGTCTTGGGATTGTTTTAAAAAGATATATTTTGTATATTTCCTGCTTGCAGTCTATTACAAGCATTATTCAGTACACATGACCTAAATTGTTGTTCATATATAAAGGTTTTATATTCTTGCATGTTTATTGAACATACATGAAAACATTGTAAAATTATTTCTAGCTGTTCATGCTAAAAAAATTGGGCAAAATACTTAATGCTTAAGAAAGCAAATTGAAAGCTTAAGGGATGGAAAGGTTTTTTGGTTGTTTTTTTTAACTTTCTTTTGCAACACTGCGTAATTAACACTGATGATGTATGAAATGTATGGGGGTTTTGCTTCTCTACTGTTAAGTGTTTTGTGTACTCCCTGGAGTAGAATTCTAGACTTGATAGTCCAGAATAATATATTGTCATTCTCCTAAGCAATATAAATGAATATATTTTGCATGGAAAAAAATGTGTTTTTCATATATTCATATTAAGTGAAATTCTGACTTTAGTAACATTTCATAGGGCTGAAAATTATTAAGTGAAACACATAGAAAAGTTGTATACTGGAGGGATCTTATGAACTCTACACCGCAGAACAATATAGCTGGTCTTTTCTTCTTCATTTGATAACAGCTTCCACCTACCACGCGCAATATTTACTCTGATGAGAGGTGCCTTTCTCTTTAATAGGGCAGTTTAGTCATAAAGTTTTACTGATCTTGGTTTTAGATTGCAAACTGCCTAAAACAGACACCTTGCTTTCCTGAGTGTGCACAGGGTAATCATCGCGTGGATCACGTCAGTTCAGGTGTCCTGCAGCTATCACCATGTAAATGCGCTTGATCTCAGACTTGAGCAAGAGGGACCAAACCTTCATTTAAGACAACATTTTACTCTCCACAAGTGAAATCCTGTCTCCAGCAAGTTCAGTGGAAACTTCGTTATTGATCTCAGTGGGGCCAAATTTTATTCCATATCTTTACTTTTATTGAGGTACTGCCGATGTGAAAACAAATTTGGACTGAGAGAGAAGATGGGGACTGGGGTCAAAGTGCTTTTGACATTCTTCTTTTAGAAATTTAACAGCGACTATTCTCATTTGTGCCAGCACCTCCCAATACCCATCTGAAAAGTATTTTCTCTGAGTTGTTAATTTTATAACAAGGTATTTTATTTTACCATGAGAGCCAGGGTTCCAAGTTGTGTGGTTTATAGAAGTGTACCTGGGTGGATACTGCCTCCTCCTTGCTCTGCTCAGTAACCCTAAATGAAGAACTTTACAGGGATATATTAAGAACTAGGTAACTGCTCCCAAAATGTGACTGACTTTGACCGAAAAAGTAGCTTGTGGGTAACCATTTCCAAGTGTCTGTGATTAATTTTGCAGACTTCTTCGATGCCTTTAAGTTGTGCTCTATGGACACATGTAAGGATTTCTAATTAGTGTCACCGTGCCCCCTATAAATCTACTGTCTCAGGACTTTTTATCTTGGTAATAAAAACTTGTCCTGCTGTGAAAGGTCTCACTATAATAGCAGTATTATTATTAATTTTACTGCATTTGAAAAGCGATTCTTGCATCTTACCCGCATCCTCGAGATGCATGGTCTTTTTATTTTTTTCTGTGTAAAATAGAAACACAATACCTCTGAGGTTTTTTTAATTGAAATTTATAGGCCGTTAGCTATCATTGTATAGAGAGTGGGAAGGGGAATCAAACCTAAACTTATCTATAAAAATAAAGCCATGAACAAAATAGTTGCTGCTTTTCTTAAGAAAAATATTTGATGCTGCATTAGTGCACAGAGAATGTAACAGCTTTTCCAAGAGACAGAACCGAGAGATGAGGGATTTGGGAACATGTAGGAATGAGAGACCTCCAGACAAAGGAGCAATTTCGTCAAGTTGAGTTGTTAACTTTAATTAGGCAATCTTAATCAGTGCACATTTCGTATCTACTGTAGTTTATTGTGGGCTGTACAATTACAACCTAGTGACTGTTGTCTGGCTGCTTGTGCTGACCTCTGTCAGACAGTCTCTAGGGCCCTTGCTGAAGAAGAGCTGTCTGCTTCTGCCTCTGCTCTTGTTGGCTCTTTGAGACCTGGGTTCCCAAAATTGGGATGGTTCTTTAAGATACATTGAGAAATCAAACTTCGTGTTTAAGCATTTTTTTCAAGAGCTATGAGAGCTCACAGCATTTTAAGACTTCAGGTATGGGTTCTTCAGACCTTGGTCTCATGTGAACAGGAGCCCTTTCAGACTTGGTCATCTCAAGTTTTGTATGTGTTGAATTCGGCCAATAGGTCTGTTATGGAGCACAGAAATCATTATTATTATTATAAGAATCCACTAAACAGGCGATATGGTGCCTAATTGCTATTGAGAGTGGCCAGAGCCTGATGCTCGGGGTCAGTACAGGTCCCACCTTGACAGTCAGAGGTTGCTGTACTGGCTCCTCAGGGAGGCTGCTGACTGCTGGAAGGCTGTGCTGTGGGATGATGCTTGACAGCGCTGCTTTCTGTGTAACAGGTGATGTTTTCACTATCCAGGTAAATGGAGAATTTAGTTTTGTTCTGTCTGGTCTCCTAATTTCAGCATGTAGTGGTAGTGATTCCCCATGATAACTATGCAGCTGGCTAAAGAATGCATTTGCTTGGGAAATAAATTGTTAGTGTTTTATGTTTTAGATCTGTCTGTAGAGTGTTTGCTGTATTTGTTCTTGAGAAAAACACCATGCTGTTCCCATGTGAGATCAACCATGGGCTAAGCCTGTGGTTAAATACTTTCCTTTGTGGGACTATTATGAATCACAGCAGAAAAATTGCAGAGTGCTTCCCTAAAAGCACTGCTAAGCATAGAAGCCCATTGTAGGCAGTTAAGCACAACAGTGTTTAAAATGTGCTAAAATTTAGGAAGTGAATAGGAATTGGTAGATGATCGTTCTAATTTCAGTTAGATGTCTAGAGCTAGCGTTGCCCAGAGCTTTGTGCATGCTGGGTTTTGGATTCTGCCTTTGCACGTGCGTCAGCAGAGAATCTGCCACAGGGTAACTGCAAGAAGATCAGTAATCAGATATTTCATAGCTTGACTGACTGCTTGAGGTGCATTTTTGAGCAAATAGATTGCACCGTAGCAACACAGTGTAGAGTGATGTTGTATGATAGGCAGACAGAAATAAATGTATAGAGGTGAATGAAACAAATTACTTTTTTATTGTTTTAGCTGGTTAAGTGCCAAAACTTGTTTTCTTTAGTAATAATGGTTGTGATGTATTAAAAATAAGATTATAAAGGAGTTCTCATTAGTAGTAAACAGAGTATTTCATCTTAGTTTTCCTTTTTTTTCCCATTTTTGTTTTCCTTTTATATACTTTTAACTATTCTATGTTATTTTATTAGATACAAATTTTAAAAAACAATAAAAACCATCAAAAAACATGCTTAAAGTAAACATGGTGATAGTATAATACTTAAAGAACTTTTTATGTTTATGTATTACAGAAAAACTGCTGCTAGTTCTGATATGATGAGAGAGAGATGGGAACACATCGGTGGAAAAAGACATAAATGGTAAGAATTTTTTATTAAAGGAAAAACATATAGGACTGTCATTTAAGTTAAATGTTGATGGATCATGGATTAGATTCTGTCTGAGGGCTCATTTAGCCTTAAGGTACAGAGTATATCTGTGAGTGTGGTGCTAATGGTGAGTACTGCTCTAATGGATCATCTGTCCGAAAATAATAATTGAAAGGACCTTCCTGAATCTGTAACATTAGCTTATCCCATGGGGATAATGTGTAGCTGGAATACCTCTGTTATGAAAGGGGAGATTCATGGAACAATTCCTCTCTCTTTCAATGGTCTCCTCTACCTAATCTGTATGTTGCTATGAAGTTATGAAGGCTTAAAACTAAAAACTGAAATTCCATGTCAGACTGTTGGGCAGAAAAATTTAGTTACTGATGAAAGATGCTTGTTGCATTTTGGTTTATAATGACAAAAGTATTTGTACTGAAAGTGCTTCCCTGATGGATTCAGAAAAGTTATCTTGTGGAAGTCAACTCTGAGTGGGACAGAACAAACCAAAGTGTTACTACTGCAGCAGAGCCAAACTCATTTTTGCGTTTTAATTTTTTTATTGTGTCAACTTACTGGCTTGAAACTACAACTGATTAAAACAGTGACAGTGTTTTTAAAAGAGGCAGGATTGTGAGAGTCAACTGAAATATAATTTGGGAGTTTGGTGTGAAACTTCACACTGCTGATTTGTTAGAGATGCTGGGTTTGAGCTCTGAAAATTGTGTGTGAAATTCAGATGTCTTCACCAAGATGTCAGAAATGTAGATATTGAAGTCTGGGGAAGTCACCCTAGATTCACTTTACAATCAATTGAGGAAAAATGGGGCACTCCAGAGAGTGATTCATCTCAGCCTAAAATGGATTGCCCCCTGGAGATGCCTGTTTCCCTCCGTTGACTGTAGAAAAGCCTACAGTGACAAACTCAGAATTAAATGTCTAACCTTTTGATGTCTAAAGCTAGGTTAGATGAATCTCACCACGTGTTAATAAGGACAGGCTCTGCCAGCCATACTAGTGCTGAATAGCAGCTGCCTCAGCGGAACTCCAGTGGGGCTGTTTCTGGAAGGAGCTGAGGTCTGACCGAGAAATTCTGGGAGTCCCCAGGCAGAATGATCCCAATGATGATTTTAGGGTGTTGCTTCTTTTTTAGATTCATTGGTAGTAGCTGGTTTTATTTTAACTGGAAAAATAAAATCTTGATTTTTTTTTTCTGTGGAATCTTAAAAATGAAGATTTATTTTATTCTGTTGAGTGTAAGAAGTTGCTGTGGGACTTTTTCAAAAGCAGATGGCTGTCTATTATGTGTCGCCCAATTTTTTTTTCCCCATTTGTTGTGTTGCAGAGTGTAGATAGATAGTGACTACCTTGTTAGTCTGCTAAGCCTAGTAGATCTGAGGGGGAGAAGAGAAAGTTTTTTTAAAGGCTGACAAAGTGTGCTGGTCTTGGAGAATGGCTGTGACATTGGACACCTAGCTACATTTGTAATCAAAATCCTTGATGTATTTCAGAAAACACATCTGTTTAAAAAAAAATAAAATTATAAGGAAATGAGAATGAATGGTGATGTTGTTCCATGTAACACTTGCTGTTAACAGAGTTAGTCCAGGAAGGATATAATGTTACAAAAAATATTGAGGGAAAAGTGGTTGTGTGTAGTTTACAAATTAGAAAAACAAGAATGATCAGAAGACCTTTGCTTAAAAAGGAAATGGCCTGACCATTCAGCTATGCTGTGTGATAGAATGTTTTCAACCTTTTAAGTCACAGGATGCTTTTCATGCTGAAGGACTGTAAATATAAACCAATCTGAACATAACAGGACCAGGAGGGCTTTTTGCTTCTGCCAGAAATCCCCAGATGTGGGAGGACAGAAAAAGTCCCAGTAGTATCTATGACTTCTTTTATATTTTCTGTTTTTCAGAGAACCTGCCAAGCATATAATAATTAGAACTTTGTGCTTGAGGGTCATACCGGTTCAGTGAATTTATACCTGAGCTGATGTTTTCAGTTACAGACTGTTCTGAATTTTCTGACAGTCATAGAAGGGGCAAAATGGCTCAACGGTTCAACATACTTGTAACCCTCCTTCATCTGTTTTTTATTATTTCTTCATGTTTTGACAAATTCTAAAAATAGAACATAGATTGTCCCAGCATCTTGAATGTACCAGAGGATTTTGGTTTTCTAAAAAAAAGAACTCCAAGCAGACGTACAGGAAGAAAGATTAAACATTTACAACTCTGGAAAATGCAAATCTGTGCCTCCTCTTTCTTGTATGTCCACAAACTAAGTCCCTTCTTATTTGAATATTGCCCATTATTACCTACCATGCCAAATAGTCTTTTATGGAGAAATACATCTGTGAGTTTAGCTGCTTGTAATTTACCAGGAAAACAAGAAAAATGCATAGAAGGCAGGCTTAATGCTCTGCATCCCTCTCTGAACAATTCAGAAGTGAGGTAGTTTTGAGCGTGTGCCAGGAGTTGCANGATGAGCAAAACCTAATAAATCCGACTACATGAATCTTGTGAAAGGGAAAACTTCCCTGTACTTCTGTGGTCATTGCTATTTGCAATTTGGAGGCGGGTAAGACTGTTGAAATAGGAATATTACACTTAATGCAAGTGAAAATGGGGATTGGGATAATTCTTTCAAGAGACGGGGTTTAAGAGGTGTTTCAGGGCCTGACATCCAGGGAAATTTCTCAGGCTGTTGAAAGGATAGTTTGAGTAACTCTTTTAGAAGCTCACTTAATGCAAGGGCATGGTAATTTTTGCCCTCACAGGAATGATGACATAATTAGCCTGTTAAGAAGGCTGTGACATCACGAGGCAGGTACTACTTTGTTGTGGACCCTCCAAGAGTTAGAATATTTGTCGTTTTGAGAAAATACTCATCACTGTTGGATTCACTAGAAAATTTGGTCNAAATGAAGATTTATTTTATTCTGTTGAGTGTAAGAAGTTGCTGTGGGACTTTTTCAAAAGCAGATGGCTGTCTATTATGTGTCGCCCAAATTTTTTTTCCCCATTTGTTGTGTTGCAGAGTGTAGATAGATAGTGACTACCTTGTTAGTCTGCTAAGCCTAGTAGATCTGAGGGGGAGAAGAGAAAGTTTTTTTAAAGGCTGACAAAGTGTGCTGGTCTTGGAGAATGGCTGTGACATTGGACACCTAGCTACATTTGTAATCAAAATCATTGATGTATTTCAGAAAACACATCTGTTTAAAAAAAAAGAAAATTATAAGGATATGAGAATGAATGGTGATGTTGTTCCATGTAACACTTGTCGTTAACATAGTTAGTCCAGGAAGGATATAATGTTACAAAAAATATTTAGAGAAAAGTTGTGGTTGTGTGTAGTTTACAAATTAGAAAAACAAGAATGATCAGAAGACCTTTGCTTAAAAAGGAAATGGCCTGACCATTCAGCTATGCTGTGTGATAGAATGTTTTCAACCTTTTAAGTCACAGGATGCTTTTCATGCTGAAGGACTGTAAATATAAACCAATCTGAACATAACAGGACCAGGAGGGCTTTTTGCTTCTGCCAGAAATCCCCAGATGTGGGAGGACAGAAAAAGTCCCAGTAGTATCTATGACTTCTTTTATATTTTCTGTTTTTCAGAGAACCTGCCAAGCATATAATAATTAGAACTTTGTGCTTGAGGGTCATACCGGTTCAGTGAATTTATACCTGAGCTGATGTTTTCAGTTACAGACTGTTCTGAATTTTCTGACAGTCATAGAAGGGGCAAAATGGCTCAACGGTTCAACATACTTGTAACCCTCCTTCATCTGTTTTTTATTATTTCTTCATGTTTTGACAAATTCTAAAAATAGAACATAGATTGTCCCAGCATCTTGAATGTACCAGAGGATTTTGGTTTTCTAAAAAAAAGAACTCCAAGCAGACGTACAGGAAGAAAGATTAAACATCTACAACTCTGGAAAATGCAAATCTGTGCCTCCTCTTTCTTGTATGTCCACAAACTAAGTCCCTTCTTATTTGAATATTGCCCATTATTACCTACCATGCCAAATAGTCTTTTATGGAGAAATACATCTGTGAGTTTAGCTGCTTGTAATTTACCAGGAAAATGAGAAAAATGCGTAGAAGGCAGGCTTCATGCTCTGCATCCCTCTCTGAACAATTCAGAAGCGAGGTAGTTTTGAGCACATGCCAGGAGTTGCATGCGTGTTGCTAATCGATCTTGTGTGGACACCCACGTTGACAAAGGAGGTCCTGCACTTCAGTGAGGACATCCTACATTAGCAAAAATGCTCAACAGAAACGTCCCCATACAGTGGGCAGCTTCACCTACATTTACTTTTCAATTAGCCCTGTGTTACATCCTCAAAAATAATCTTTGAAGAATGTTTCTTACTCTTAGAATCTCTTTGTTGAAAATGAGTGGCCAGAAGGGGAACTAGAATAGAATTCAGCCTCTTCTGTGCAAGAGCTTTAAGAACTGATAAAAACTTATTTTAATACAGGTATGTGACAGTATTGCTGTTATAAGGCACCTTTTGACCACATAGGAAAACAGCTGAAATAATCTGACTTCTAATTTATTGTGATTTAATCTATTTCTTACCATGCAAGGCCTTAATTAATGGCGAAAATCCTTCATCAGAAAGATGAGCAAAACCTAATAAATCCGACTACATGAATCTTGTGAAAGGGAAAACTTCCCTGTACTTCTGTGGTCATTGCTATTTGCAATTTGGAGGCGGGTAAGACTGTTGAAATAGGAATATTACACTTAATGCAAGTGAAAATGGGGATTGGGATAATTCTTTCAAGAGACGGGGTTTAAGAGGTGTTTCAGGGCCTGACATCCAGGGAAATTTCTCAGGCTGTTGAAAGGATAGTTTGAGTAACTCTTTTAGAAGCTCACTTAATGCAAGGGCATGGTAATTTTTGCCCTCACAGGAATGATGACATAATTAGCCTGTTAAGAAGGCTGTGACATCACGAGGCAGGTACTACTTTGTTGTGGACCCTCCAAGAGTTAGAATATTTGTCGTTTTGAGAAAATACTCATCACTGTTGGATTCACTAGAAAATTTGGTCTTTGTTATTGTTATCCCAGTGTTCTGCTGGAAGACTTTTCCTAATTATTCTGTGTTTATTCAGTGACTGTGTGTGATTCCATAAATTCCTTTTAAATTTTTTTCCTTGTTTAAATGGATTTATCTCNTTCATCAGAAAGATGAGCAAAACCGAATAAAACTGAGTACATGAGTCTTGTGAAAGGGAAAACTTCCCTGTGCTTCTGTGGTCATTGCTATTTGCAATTTGCAATTGCAGGTAAGACTGTTGAAATAGGATTACTCTTAATGCAAGTGAAAACAGGGGGAGCGGGATAATTCTTTCAAGAGTAGAGAAAAGCATTTTACATTAACTAAAAATCAGTTCTGAGTTTTACTGAGCATCTTCTGAATTCAATTCTAGAATAATCACAATGCTGTTATACTTTGAAAATAATATGTATTTGCACGGGGTTTAAGAGGTGTTTCAGGGCCTGACATCCAGGGAAATTTCTCAGGCTGTTGAAAGGATAGTTTGAGTAACTCTTTTAGAAGCTCACTTAATGTAAGGGCATGGTAATTTTTGCCCTCACAGGAATGATGACATAATTAGCCTGTTAAGAAGGCTGTGACATCACGAGGCAGGTACTACTTTGTTGTGGACCCTCCAAGAGTTAGAATATTTGTCGTTTTGAGAAAATACTCATCACTGTTGGATTCACTAGAAAATTTGGTCTTTGTTATTATTATCCCAATGTTCTGCTGGAAGATTTTTTCTAATTATTCTGTGTTTATTCAGTGACTGTGTGTGATTCCCATAAATTCCTTTTAATTTTTTTTCCTTGATTAAATGGATTTATCTCTATCAGTTGTAGCAAAGAATAATGCCTTATATTTAGAAGTAAGTATTCTGGGTGTAGAAATTGAGTGCTTAGACCTGACAAGGTTACCCTGGAAAAATTGGATACCACATGGCTGCTGGCCTAATTACCTTGTTCTTGCGGAATTCAAATTCTGTCGTTAGTAACAGACACCGACTCGAGCAAACAATGGAAATTTTCTTGAGGGAACAAGACAAGAAGTGAAATGGAAGGGGACACAGGTGCTTATGTTAGTCATTCTGGTGAAGGTAGTACTTCAATGATGGCAGTCTTCCGTCCAAGTCTCATAATTTTCTCTAAGCGTACATTTACATTAGTGTGTTACTTCAGGTGGAAACTGCACTTTGTTCTCACCGACTCGCCCTCCTTTGGCAGTAGTAAGGAAGTCCTGGAAGTGAAAGGCCCAACACATCCATGTGGGTGTCAGGGCTTCAGAGCAAAGCCTAGGAGACCAAGGTGAATTTACTGCATTGGGTACCAACTGTCGTATCTCATTCTCTCTGTGCTTAGCTAATAACCACTTTGTAAGACAGACATCTTTGGCAGTACTCTTGGTTATCTTTACCCAAAAATGCTCTGCAAATCTCACATTGCCAGCTGTGATGGATTGACATTCTCTGTATAGTATTCACTTTTGTGGCTCTTGAAGGGAATGCAGTATCGAGTGAGCTTCTAGTATTATTAGCTTACCAAACGTCTTTTGTTTTGCTTCAAACACCACCTACCCTGGTTTTACTTTCTTTATTTTCTTCTCCCTGTCTTATCGGACTGGTCTTTCATTAATATGTATCTAAAATATATTTCCAATTGAGCTTTGAAAAAAATCAACAACATCATATTATGGGAAAAACTTTGAATGCAAAGTTGATTTATTGCAACATTTTTCTTTAACATCTTTACCTAATTTCTGTGTAAGCTTGCTGCTGCAGGTGCTGCAAAATTTTGCTGTATGTTGGTTGCAATGATGTTAACTGAAGAACTCAGTAGCTGAAATGTGATGTAACTGCCTATAATGAGAGAAATGGGAACGTGCAAATACTGGTGATACAGAACAGAAACAATTTTTTTGTCTGGGAAGAGCAGTAAATCCCTTTAAAATAGATGTTTTAGGCATGTAATGACCTCTAACTGCTATCTACCTGACAATTATAATCTAGTGTTGGCTAGAGCTCTTGACCACTTTTGCTGTTTGTAATAAGGGAGGATCAATTCCCTCATCCGTAGGCACAGCGTGAGTTATAAAACATGTCGGTATCATTTAGGAAGCCCCGGCAATAAACACTTTGGGTAGTAACTGGAGTGGTGAGGTGAAGAGAATCTTAGCACTGAGATGTGTCCGTGGCCTTTTCTGCAAAGCAGAAAAGTTTGCTTGCATTTCATGAGTGTCAAGAATATTTCCAATTTGCTGGACTTCTCTGAGAGCAGTGGGGAGGGGTGAGCAGATTCAGTGTGTTCTCCAGGAAAATGGTCAGTTTCTTTTTCTTGTCTGGTGAGGCCGAAGGGTGAGAAGTTAGGTGCTTCTGACTGGAGTTGTCTTCATCAAACACAAGTCAGCATAAGCCCAAGTTATTGGTCCTTTAACACAGAACTTTCTTGTAGGACTTCGCTGCATATTTCAAAAGGTTTGGACTTAATATTTATTTTCTTTTCTTTAATGTTACCATATTTAGCTGCAGTTTTAAACCACTGCATGCTCTGAGTTTGTCAGTGAGATGCTAAGTGTCACGTTTTGTTCCAAAAGAAGCTCGTGTGTGTGTGTTTGTGTGCAGCCTGCAGTTTAACGTGCTGTCCGGAGATGGAAGTGCTTGCTTAGACAAGGTCAGTTTGGAACGGTGGACACGTTCCCTGACTAAGAAAAGCAGAAAGCCAGAGCGTGCCATTTTGTTAGATGACCCAGGACTCCTTCCTCACAGAAAAGGAGGGAGAATGAATGCTGGGGAATTTAAAAGAACTATTTCAGCTCTTCTGTAGTCTGGAAAAATGTTACTCCTGGGCAATATTCTGTTAATGACCACTATAGGGCCAGATGTTCAGCACATGTAAATGAGTGTATTTCCATTGACTTCAGTGGAACGAGGCCAGTTTATGCCATCTGAGGATCTGTCCCCTCAGCTTTATTTCTGAACCAGTAGTGATTTTGGATACAGAGATGCAGTATTATCTGTCATAGTTCCAGTGTCCAACAGAGAGGAAAAAGTGTTTGTATTTACCTCATCAATGTGAGAACAGATTAAACTGTGACAAAGAATCAGACTAATTCAAATAATCAAATTTAAGAATGGTAAATGTAACAGACTTGCTATGTTTTCCAGTGGGTGTTTTCTTTGTCAAAGCAAAACTTCATAATTTCTGGATGGCCAGCTAGTTCTCAAAGCTTCTGTTATCACTTAGACCAGTGAAGTGGAATAAATTGAACATATTAACCTGAAAAAGATCCCAAATTTTTGTTTTTTATTGTTGAGGGTTTTTTTTTTTTTTTATAAATTAGGACAGACTCATGCAGGGGCTCTAAGAAATGGGATAAGCTCTGTGGACTGAGTGCATTCCTTCTGCCTTTCTATTCTGCTCCCATTCAGCACTTATAATGGTAATGAAGTCTAATTACAAATGCATGTGACTGCCTGTTGTAATCTGTCAGTGTTTCTGAAAAACCTTGTGCCAGTTCAGTATTGGTCATTAGATAATAAGGATTGATAAAACGTAAGGGGCAAAATGTTAAAAATGCTACTATCGATTAGAACGCACCTTAATAATGAAACCATGGGCCTGGGGACGAAAGCCATGGATCATTTTGACAATTCGGCCTTAGATTGTGGATGAGACAGAGTGGGGACAATTAATCCCTCAGAGCCACAAATCACAAATAAAGTAGTTGCAGCTCATTACAGCCTGACCTTGCTAAACGGCCTTGAAAACATAAGTGACCTTCTAGTATTTGAAAAGATTACAGAGCTCTGTTGAGAAATATATATATATTTTTTTAATGTTTGGGAACCACATGACTTAACTTTAACAGAACTATCTTGATGAAAGAAGCTTTTAACTTCACTGTCTTTCATGAACCAAACTGCTAGCATCTCGTGGAACTGGTGGCAGTTCTGTAGGGGAATGTTCGGGAAAGATCTTAAAAGTCAAAAATCTTGCTCTGTGCAATTAATCAGTGGAAGATTGTGCTACAATAGCTTTGAAGAAACAATAGTTTCTATGAGCTATCTATTAATTGCAGTTAGATATTTATAAATGATCTGGCATTATTGAAGCACTGCATAATTACAGGAAAACACACTACCTTGTGGATTGGAGCCAAATCAAAGATTCCATGATAAATAGCTAGATTCACATCCCTAAATGTTCAGTTTAGAACAGTACACAAAGAACCGAGTTTCTAATGAAACAGTGCGCCTTAATGTCGTCCATAACGTTGAGTCCGGCTCAGCTCTGCATCTTCCTGCTGACTGTGGTAGATGGAGACACTCTTTCGGCTCGTTCCTGAGAAGGTGTAATGACCACAATCCCTGATGTTGTCTGAACCGTGCAGTGTGTTTGCAGTGCTACCTGATTTCATTGTGCTTTGATCTGGGCCCGTGTGTGACTCACTTCTTCTTTTCAGTGTATGTGAATGAGATGCTTCTGAATGTCCTCATTATCCATGAAACGAAACCTCTTTCTGAGTATTGCATCCTCTCCACTAGATAAATGCAATTTCCCTTAAGACCCCACTTCTCTGTAAATACAACAGACTTGTAGCTTTACGTGAGGATCAACAGTTCTTGCCTATTCTAGACAAGAGATGGGGTCTGCTATAGTGCTGAGGGCTACTCACTGAGAATGCTCTATCCGCACACCTCATGGTTGTGGTGAGAGAGATGCCATTAGTGTGAGTTCAGTGATGGCTGTGTGGCTGTGGGGAATGCAGAGAACAGCTCCAGGTTCCTCAGTTCTTTGATGTTTAGGCAAAAGCATCAAGTATCTTATGGTTAATACTTCATCTCCTGACCTTGCAGTGAGCAATCCAACTGCTTTCCAGAGACTTCTGCTCAAGAGCTTCAGCTCTAGTAAAGTTCTCATAGCAGTGACAGTTACGGTCATACGCTTGTAGGTACACGCAGCAGGGCACAACACAGCTCAATGACTGGAGGTAGGATTGGGAATCAACTGGGATTAAATGATTCCTTGTAAGATAAAATCATTCAACCATTTATTAAATACAGCAAGGTGCTGCAGGTAATCCAGTATAGAAGCATGTGACCAGGGCAGCTAGAGCTATTGCTTTGACACTTCAAGCTTTTTATTTTTGAGTGGGGATTTAAATAGGGTTTCCAATATAATCAAATGTAATTTAAGAATCAAAACAAAGTTTCCTTTACCTTTCTTACTTAGTAGCTCCACTTAGTGGCTAACCGGATAAAACACCATTTCCTTTAGCGTCTGTTACCTGGTGCTATTGTGCACATCGCTCTTTCCCTCAACCCTCTTGTCTTCTGCAGACACAGGGTGCTGCTGGACACTGCAGTAGTGCCAAAGACTGAGAAGTACACTAACTGCAGACCAGAAAAAAATCCCTGCTGATTCTCTGCTGAACTGAGATATCCTCGCATCAAACCTGACGTCTATGAATGTATCTATATTGAGTTCTTGTGTAGTTCTAGTTTCTGTTGCGAATCCATAGGTCATACGGAGCACTGAATCACAGCAGCTCAGCATGCAGCTTCCACCTTCGTGGATGACACTTTCTCTGCTTGGATTCAGTCTGGCCTCCTCTGAAAGCTTTCTGCTGTTTGAATCCTCATTGTTCTTCAGTTGATTTCTGGCTTCCAGGGATGAATTTGTCTCCCTGTATACTGCATTTACTACGGAATATGATTTTTAGGAGTTGTTAGGCATGCTTGAAGAATATTTTAAGGGCCAAATTCTTCAGAGGAGCAGGTAGTTTCTGGCTTCCGTAAGGTGAGATGCCAGTTTGTTCATCTTCATATAAAAACAGCTGAGGAATTTGGTGTTTCCGAGGTGTGGAGGAACAGAGAAGTGATTTTCAGGTGCATTGGAAATATTGGCACAAGGCAAGGACTGGGAGCGGGGAAGAATGTGAGAGAGAAGTATTTGCAGTGGAAAGTAGTAGATGGCAACCAAAGGTCATTCATCTCTAGACCTGAAAGGGAAAGCCAAGATACACGGTGCCCTGCATTCCTGTGCTGCAGCAGGTCCCTGGGAAACCTCTGTGCCTCTCAGCCCTCCCTTCAGCCTGCTCAGCGTGCAGGCTGCTGTTGCTCTTACCACTCACATGGCCAAAGCCTCTGCTATGGGCCACGAAGCACCAGCCCTGTATTTCAGTATCAGTGCCATTCCACACAATAGATTTTTTTTTTAAGCTTTTTCTCTCTCCTGTATTTTTTTAAACCTATGAAATTATAGATAAAAGGGTACAAAACCTTGAACATTGTAATAAAATCAAGCACTAAAAAAAAAAGGAAAAAAAGAAAGAAAAAGAAAAGAAAAATGCTGTCCATGAAGCCATAATTGGGCCCCCGTGTGTGTATACATTTTGATACTGTCTCTAATTACATGGTCACATACTGTGTTTTCCCATGGATCCCTGCATCGTTCTGTGCACTAAGTAGAAGGTGTTACTGAATGAATGCAGCTTTAAGTTGTTTTATTCTTACTGTGGCACAGGTAGCCCCAGGCTTGCCTTACTGTATATTCTCAAGACCAAGAATGAGCATGGAATTACTAATTTCCTTGTGTTTTTTTCATTGCTACCTGTTTTGCAAACAATAACATTTATTTTTGAAATGCACTTGCATTTGATGAGTGGTCAGGCTCTCCAACTCTCACACATGGGAAAAGAGGGTGCAGGGTGGTTGAGTCTGAGATAGGAGGGGTCTGATGTTTTCCTGGCTCTCCGCAGCGTAGGTCATGCTGTGTGTTCAAACCAGGCTGCCCACTGACTCCAGTTTGCAGCTGGGTGCAGAGTCTTCTATGGTATGGACCTCTTGCTCAGGACGTAGAAAGTGAAGATACTACAAATAATTTATGTGATGAGAAGGTGAGTGCAAATGGCTTGCCTGAGATTTTGTAAGAACCAGTGGTGAAGACTGGTTGTAATCTGCAAGGGCAGAACTCAAGAGAGTTAACCTTGCAGCCATTCATTCCCTGGCTTAGTCCCTTGCCTTATTTCTCTCTCATTTCCTGGTGTCTGCAATAAGCAAATGAAGATTGTGTATGCAAGCAGTCTCTTTGACTGCTCAGGACAAATTCAAAGTATTGGTTTGGGATGAATGATGTTGGGATTATCTGGGGAAGAGGTGGTTGTGCAGTCAAAGTGTCATCAGGGTGGGGGCTGAATGGAGATTGTGCATAGGATCTTAATTATGGCATCTTAAAACTTCCGAGTGCTTTGCTTTGCAACCTTAATGTTCCTCTAATATGTGTACATGTGTTTAATATATATTGTTTTTTCACTTGTGAAAAGATGCTAACAGGCTGCACTCTTCAAATACTTCTATAAAAAATTCGAGTTTAGCTTTCTGAACAGGTTTTTGAAATCAATACAGAGAGAGCTGCTAACAGGAGGTAAACTACAAACCACAAACACTTTCAATAGGATAGCTCTTTTTATATAACATTTGATATCATTTTCACAGCATGATCTCTACTTTCATACTGTGATAGCTTTTACCTGGAGTTTAGATGATTCATTTTTGTAGTGGATACTTAACTTTTACATGAGGAAAATACAAGAGAAGCCAGCACAGCATTAAATGAACTATAGTTGCAGCATTAAATGATTTTTCGTACAGTAATAATGTAGAATGCTCAGGTCCTTGCCACCACAGAAGCCTGGATTCATGAATGCTCTATTGATCCATAAGTGAGGAGATATGGAGGTCTGAAATTTTTCTCACAGCTTTTTGGCACAACTAATTCAATTTTTAAAAGTAGATTGGGCACTCAGAACCTGTTCAGTAATTGTTAGAAATCCTTATAGGATTCTGCTTGAAAATGGACTATGGTGTCCTGTTGGTGTGGGTCCTGGAGAGTCCCATGACTGTATTGGTGTGTTTAGAAATCCAAGCTTTACACTGACTTCTACAGTACCTACTGAGAGGAGGGAGAACTTTTTTTTAAACTTTCATGTTAATGGTGATTGTTCTTTCAAAGAGATCCAGATTTTTCTGTGGATTATAGGGAATGCATGGAAAGAAGTCTGTTATTTTGGCTTTTCTGGAAAATGATTACTGTTGTTGAGGGTTTTTTGGGCCACTCTGCCAAGCTTCTGTTTTCATAGGCTTGTAACATCTTATGAAACATTTTATAATGAAGTTTTCTGTATGTGACTCCTAACCAGTCTTCATGTCTACTTAGTTCTGAATAATCCTGATAGAAAATAGTTTAAAGCTAGAAATTGGATATTTTGCCTTATTTCCTCTGTTTAGCCCAACATCAGCCTCCTCCCTTTCTTGAGGTTTTGATCACTCTCTCACTTTTCCTCTCCAAGAAACATACATATAAAAACATATATGTGAAATGACCTGACAGTCATGTGCTATTAGATATCTGTTAAACTTGAGGCTAGTCATCAGAAATAATCTCCTTGGTTGCTGCAGAGAAAGAACAAATTCATTTGTACCATAGCTCAGATAAGGTTAAGCTGGTCTAATTTTTTAAAAATTCTGCTCAAGATTTTTGTCTCTAATTTAGTTCTTGCTTTAGAAAGAAATGAAATGGGAAACCTTTCCTGCTTAGTGCAAACCAAACAGCCCTTGCTCACTTCAAACAAACAAAAAATCTCTTAGCTTTTCTGTGTTTTTATAAACAGTATCTTGCACGACATGTGTTGCACTTGGTCAAGACGAAGGTGTTTGGCCTTTTCAACATTTGTCATAATTAAGTATTGTAAAGCCATTTTAAAATGAATGAGACAATTGTTTGAGCACTGCAAGCTTTGCTAATAGGTGCTGAAAGTCCTGCCCTGGAGTTCATGTACTTTTGAAAGCAGCTACCATTGGTGATCGTCTCCTGTAATTTTCTGTGCTGAGCAGCATACTGTGTTGAATCGATATTTCTTCTGCTCCCTGAGGTTCTTAATTCACATGTTCAGAAAACTTCATGTTTTGTATTCCTTGAGATGCACCCTGCAAAACCTCAAATGCACACAGAAATGCACATTAAAGGGCCCCCGCTTGCACCCCATCCGTATGAGCTTGCCACCAAGAGTGACCAAGTGAGGTTTGCTTTACAACTCAAAGCTTTGTGCATAGGCACTCTCCTCCCAGCCTAGTCTTGGGACTCGTTTCTCTCGCTGGAACTCAGGAGAGAGGTTTTACCTACAGCGTGTTTTACAGTGCATGCATGACTGCAGTACATGACTTCTTCCCACTCTGCTGTTTAAGAATTGCATATCTGAACTCATTTCTAGGAGGTTAAATTATTCCTAACCTTAAGGAGAATAATGTTATTTCCAGAGCCTCCTAACATCATTTTTATTTCTAATGGTGTAGGGATCCTAGTCAAGGTCATAGCCTGGGTATGCTAGCTGCTGTACAAACAGTGTGACAGTCGCTCTCCAGAGAAGGAGACATAACTCCTCTGAAGATGGCTGACTGTGCTTTAGGGTTTCTGTCCCTTAGTGTAAAGGCTTCAATGTGAATACTAGGATTGGTGCCGCAGGGCTGATTTACCTGCTGAAGACTCTGACCAAGAACTGAGTTAAATTTGAGACTATCTTAAATTTAGATTTAGTTGTTTAAAGCAACAAAACATCTTCAGGATCTTGCAGGTGATTTACATTGTCTGTAAAGTTTCTTGAAGGGAAATGGAATCCATTTATTTTTTTCTTGAGCTGTAAAAATTTGGCAAGATCCTTCCACATAGCCTGCCCTGTGTTTAAAACATTTTAAGGCATGGGGCAGGGGTAGGAGGGAGGGCAAATTTGTAGGATAAGCAAATATTGGGTTTTCAGACAACCTTTTGGGAAATGAAGTCGGTTACACATTTCCACTCCAAGAAATTACTTTGTGAAGCAGACTTAACATTACAGTCATTTACCTTTCCCTTCACAGGATCTGCTTTCCAGTCTAGATTTCAGTGTCCTGCTGTTGCGTCTCAAAAGTGTATCCAAACTGAGTGGCACTCAGGACGAGCATCTCTCCCTCCTCTCCTCACCGTTCTCTCGTGCTCTGGGGGGGGGGCGTTAAGGATTATTGCTCTGAATGTGAAATGCTCTGGGGGACAGCAGTGTATGAAGCAAAAGCTAAAAGCTACTGTGCTTGGAAACAAAAAGGTAACTTTTCTCTGGGAGCTTTCTGCACTGCAGCAGAAGCATGGGCTGAGAGCAAGCATCTCCCAACGCAAGCAGAAGTGAGAAAGGAGCCTTGGCAGGGAAGTGGCATAGGCGCTTAGGAGCTGGTCCTCAGAGGCTTTGTCTGTGGCCAGACTGTCACTGTGCCTTGTGTCCTCTGCCCCAGGATGCTTTTTCTAAGTGGTCAGCAGAGCAGCTTCACAGTAAAGCTGTGGTCAGGTTTGGAGGTTGGAGATCTCCCTCTGTGATGTTTTTTCATGAGGTAGGGAATGTAGTAAGCATCAGAGGGGTATCTCAAATTTTTCAAATCCTGGCATCCCTGCAGTGAGACTTCAGTCACCAGTCTTTACTTCGAACAAACAGGTCAAAGACACTCCCTGTGAAAACTTTTTCATTTAATTAGACTTCATCACGTGATTAAAACTGCCTTTGATGTGGTTTATTAACAGTTTCAATCCCAAATTAACAACTTACTGGTATAAATTTGGACATTGGACTCTGACCTTCCTTTTCCTGTTAGGAAGCATTTCAAGTGAGTCCACGTCTTGCTAAGCAAGAGAGAATGCAGCTAAGCAACTGTGTCTTGCAGAATAGCTGCTCAGAGCCGAAGGGTTAAGATCTGTCTTTTGCTGCATGCATGGATTCTGCAAATGATAAAATTACGTGTTACCAGTGGAAGGGTAGTTTGCCCTGTTTTTTTCTTTTCCCCAGTATGAACATCGAAGCATACAGAGACTGTTGTTAGTTGAATACAAACTGTGTCTATGCTTATAAGACCTTTGTTATGAGGATCTCTGTTGTCTATTATTAAGCTCTGGTTTGGGTTTGGGTTTTTTTAGAGGGCAGTAGGTAGCTATCACTACAGGGCCACAGATGAAGTTGCTGAAAAGCCAGATACTTCAAGTCTTAAGATCAATAGTGAGCTCTAGCACAATATTTCAGGCTAGGTCGGAATCAACATATTCTTAAAGTCCCAGGAATCGTGGTGAGATGCTGTAAAGAGGGCCAGGCGCAAAGTCAAAGTCAGATTCATTTCCTTTCATCTTCAAAAGAAACATCATGTCAACTTCACCTTGAGCTAAAATTTGTCCTCTGATCTGATGAAATCATTATTTGCCAATAAAATATGGGACAATTCTACCTGCTCTCCCTGCTGTGCACGGTGCCACTCTGTCTTCAGTTAGAGCTCATGTGGAGTTGTACCTTGGTGTCAAAGTAGCTTTTGATTGCCAGCAGAAGCTGCCACATTACCCAGGATGATACCTCTGATTAACTGTCTTGTGGTTGTGGCCATAGAGGGCTTGACATCACAAATTAAGGACAGTGTTATTCTCCATCTTGAATCCGCTGCTGTTTGCTGGCTGCATCCAAGAATTAAACTTCAGGTTTACTTATAGGAGTTGTCAATAGGAAGAATAATTAGGCTTCTATCATCAAGACTTAATAAAATAAAAGAACTGATGGTCAGGATGATTTTTCATCAGAACTAGAGAAATGATTCTTATGGTGTTCACCCTTCCACTTCTGTTATTTTTTCACCTGGAAAATCTTCCCTTGGGCAGAACAGCTGATAGCAACTCTTTAGTCTGCTGTTCCCAACAGCATTCTGAGTAAAAGGAAAAAATAAAAGTGTATTTGAGCAGTAACAAACTGAGTTGGAGTATTTACCAGGATTTAAAATTATTGTCTTTCAAAAGATTTAAGTATGAGCAGGTGTTTATGTAAATGATGATTCTTTAATTTGTCTAGAGGCACTGTTTTTTTCCCTTCCTCCTATTATTCATTTCACTATTTTGCTTGTGGCATCTAGCTGTGATACAGATTTACAAGCAGACCCTTGTTTTTAGTCAAGTTCATCAAAAGGTAACATTGTATCTAATAAAGTCCGATAATGACATTTGTATTTTTCTGAATGTAAAACACTTGAAAGAGCTCTGCATGCAGGAGGTGAAATAAGTGACTGAGGAAGGCAATGACAAGATTACCTGATCAGCCCTATTTGTTCAGTGAAATAAGCAGCATGATGTGTCAGAAAATACAGACTTATAACTACTAGAAACTACTGCTTAGAGGAATTGCCTTTCACAGGTTTTTTTTTTAGTACTTCTAGTGGTCCTACATATAAAGATTTTGTGACCAAGCACATGTGCTTCAAGTTACACAGCAAACTGCAGGTTTCCCCATACCCCTGATAATATCATACAGTGTATCATATAGACAGTATGCACCCAAAGTAGAGTAATAGGTCCAAAGCAGCTTATTTGTAACTGATGGTGTTATCATAACAGAGGTAGCTGGGCTGTCATCTTGTGTTTGTTTACCTGAACAGCAAGAATTTTTGGTCTTGTCAAGCTTGCCTTGGAGTCACAGAAGCTGCAGCTAAGGAGAATGTGTGGCAAACACGGCTCCAGCATGTCTATTTGTAAACCTCCAGTGGTGAGGCACATCAAGGGCTTGAGCATTGCTGCTTGTCTCCTTTGTCCTTGGTGGCCCCAGGCACCATCTCTGGATGTCAGTGAGATCTGACCACACCCTCTTCCTGATTTCTGTCCTTGTTCTGCTAAATAAGTGGCACAGAACAAGCTCTGCAGGTCTCCAACATCACAAAACTTTCAAAATAGAGTTACTCCTTGCTACCTGTATACATACAAGTCAGGTACAGTCAGGCTGCATGGTTAGGTCTGTGTTTTTCCAAATCTGGTGTGAGTTTGTACGCCACTTAGCAGCTGGTGTGGGGAACCAAGGTGAGTGGGCAAGGTGGCACCTGTTCTGTTGTGCCAGGCAGTCGGTGGGATGTTGCCTTTATATCCCAGGTCTAACAGTTACGCTGAGCTGACTAGTTGCTCATTTCATAACCATCCCTAGTCAATATGGTTAACTTTCTGGCAATGATTTTTATTTTAATATCTAGTTTTTGAGAAAGTAACAGGAACGTTATTAGCAGCTGATCAGCATTGTGCTAATGCAGCCAAACTGCTTTTCACTCACTTTTACCAGGAGTATTTTGAAACTTCAGTTTTCAGAAAAACCCGAACTGCTGCTGCCCAGAGAGATAGGGAATGCAGCAGAGGATATGACCTTTCTGAATGTTTTCTTATCAGACAGCATAAGTACTGTATGTCCCACTAAGCTGCTTCAATAGAACCTTGTCAAGTTATCACGTTACTCGACATGTTGCTGATAATGAATACATAAAAGCTTCAGATATTGAGGACTCAGAGGAAATAAATAAGATTTACTGAAAAACTGCTCAACATGGATCCTAGGGCCACTTTTTTTTTTTTTCCATGTGGGTTGTGTGCTGCCTTTCGTCCCTTAGATAAATGGGATGATGCAAGACTTTCAGCTTCTTGAAGTGTAAAGTGCAGATGTGGGTAGATAAATGAAGAAAGTAAATGGTCATCTATCTCTATTGTGGAGAACTCAATCACATTGTAATCATATCAGTCTTTTCCAAAACAGCTTGATATTTTGCTTTCCTGCTACCACATGCTTCTCTAGCTCTGGTTGATATCTGCAATTTCTTCTCTTGTCCCTTATTCTTATGAGGGCTGAGTATTGGGGGAGAGTTCCTATTCACCTTTGTCGTTTTGCCCTAACATAGATCAGTTCTTGTTACTTCAAGGAATTAAAGAAAAAACAGCAACAAAACAAAACTCAGCAAATGGAACTAGGATCAACAGCATCAGTCCCTCCTGTCACTGCAGTAGAAGGTGGCCGTCAGACTTGGGTATCAAACAGCACTTGCTGAGAGGCTCCCCAGAGTTTCTCAGCTGATCCCTCCCCACAGGAGGGAACACGGCAGGATGGGAAAATTCAGGATCTGTTCAAGTGGGAGAGGGTGACTTACCCCCTCAGTCCTTTTCTGAAATGATGCATTGGTAGTCGCGTAGCTTTGGAATGGTTTTGGTTAGTTGATCTCAGGTTTTACCTGGGTCTGGGAAGCTGTGTGTGCCTGTCATCTGTCCTGAAGACAGTCCCACTGGCTGATGTTTCGCTTTTGCTTTATTAGCAGTCTCCCGGTATAACTGGGCAATAAAAGTTGACAGCATTGAGAAGATTTGTTGCAAAGAAGCATCTGAACTTTAGATGCAGTTTTTCTGATAGCTATCAAGGATTTATTCAACAAGAACTATTTGTGTGCCTTTGACTGTAGATGGTAACAATACCTTCTGAATCTGATCTGCAGAAATTCTGACTTGGAAGAACTATAAAATCCATGACAGTTAGCTTCTTAAATAAATACCTAATAAAGAATTTTTAGTAATCTCTACTTCAGAAATGCACATTGTGTTCCCTCTCTAATTTCTAACTTTTCACACTTAGATTAAACGGATTCACTCCTTCAGTGAAGATGACTTTGAGATTTACTTCAAGTTTACTCATATAGTAGACTACTGTATGCTTAAAGCAGAAAAGAAGAAACTAATATTTTCCCATTTTAAAATGACTCTGAGCACCTGTAAAATACTAACCAAAGAAAAGGCACCTACGGAAGTTGCTCTCTATTTCCTTCTAGTGCCCTGAGAGCCATCTTTCTCCAGAAGGCTGTGCTTTCATTCTGGGCTCTTGTTGTATCTAAAGAGATAGGCTTCTATCTGGTATCTCGGCTGGTTGAGGCTTTTTCTCATGTTTAAAGTCACCTGTTGTATTTGACTGATCAGGAGGAAGTGGGAAGCGCTATTAGAGCCCAGTGGCTCGCAGTGGCTGTAAGCAATGATATCTAACAATGCCCTAAGGAGCTAGTTAAGAAGTGCCTCGCACACTCTGAAAGCCCTTTAATGTAACTGCATTAGAAAGCTGTCAGTTGCTTGTTGAGCGAAACAGACTCTTTTTTGCTCTGTAAGGATTATTGAAGCATTTGTTACACCGTAATTTGGAAATCATAATAAAACATTTCTAATTTTATTTCCCCCAGCAAACAACTAATGGATCTAGTGCAGAGCAAGCCCAGACAGCATGCTATAGAGCCATGAAATCTTGTTCATTCTCCTAATTGGGAGGGCAGGGGATAGGAGCTGTAGCTATTGTTTTTTATGTCTTTCCCAGAAATAGAATTTTCGAAGGCAGAGATAGGAAATAACTTGTTGGTATCTTTTTTACTTTTCCACTTTTCCTTAAACTCTCGGTATGTTTGTACAAATATGTTTTGTTTAAATGCTGATGTAGTGTCAGAACTCTGAACATTTAAGCAGGTGACTTAAGTGTTCTCAGAACTCTCCCCATAACAGGAACCTTGGCAAAATTGTGACAGATAAATAGAGGTTAGGTTTTACAAAATCCTGAGAGGATGACTGCCAAAAAGTGCTTTGTACAAGACATCCTTGAGCAGTCTCTACAGGCCAGTGATATGGTCAAAGAGAAATGAGTGATACTTAAAAATGAAAAGAAAAAAAAATTCTTCTTCTAAACTGTTTCTTTAGGCTGGCAAACTTGTCTCTTTACTGCATTACTATTTCCTCCAGGAATTCTCTTTGAAATTGGAGAAGTAAAAATCTGATCCAAAACTTGTGCACAAGCCTTTAGTAGCTATTACAGAGCTGATTTTTAGATATGCTTAGGTCCAGATATCTGAAGGATGCATCTTGATATTCTTCAGTTAAACTTTCAATACAGACTTAGAATTAAAAAAAAAAAAAAGTGCTTTACATCAAGGAAGGGAGAAGAAGGTAATGAAGAGTGATGATTTGCTGAATTTCAGTCTTAAATCACTGTTGAACCTGATCACATACCACTGAAAATGTCAACTGTTATTGTTAGGTGAATAAGTTGTGCGAATTTTTGTGGAACTGGCATTCCCATGCATCCAAAATGTCACAGGCCTGAGGATATAGCAATGACAAAAGTTCATCAGGGAATTCATAAGTCTGTTGAATGGGTTTGCAGTTGGAAATCCAGAACACTCAGGTGCATCTGAGCAGAGGCTGGTACACTCTGTCCATTGTTCACTGCCCTCCAAAATGTCAGGTGAAATTCTCCTTTAAAAAAAAATTCTAGCAAAACCAAAAAAGCACTCTGTCTTGGGAAGATAATTTCAAAAACAGTAATACACAAATCAGGTTTTTTTTGTCAGCTAAGACAAAATCAATTTATTACATCATATATTCCAAGCAATACTTGCATGCAAACTTACTTTCTTGAATTCTGAGATCAAGATGAAAATTGCCTTACATTGTCCATCAATCACACTTACTGGAACAGCCTTCCTGAGCTATGGCTTATATTGTTCAAACCTGGATATTAGATGAGCTGTAGTAGAGTTTGAGTCATAGATGTAGAGCGTGAAAAACTCTGGACAGCATGTATTTTAGCTAAAGGGGGCATGAACCCCTAGCTTCAAAGACACAAGCATCAATGCCTATGTTTAAATCTCTAAAAAGCAGGCTTTGGCACAGAGGACAGAATTAAAATGTGAGACTGGAAAACCTACAGTTCCTGACTGATATGCTATGGCTGTTGTAAAAAAAAAAGCTTTTTTTAAAATTTTAAATTCAGAGCATTTTAGAATATTTGTCATTCCAATTTCAGTTCATCTTTTTCAGTATTTCATTCCAAGTAAGTTAGACTTGAAAATCTTGGAAATATTCTCTTTCACAAATTGCTTGTGTTTCGTGTCAAATACAATGATGAAACATAGCGCTGAACATGTTTATTTGTTCTGGTATTTTCAATATATGCTGTTAGACAGTGGCTGTTCAGCTAACTATGCGACACACAATGCAACATGCGGCAGAATACAAGAAAACAGAGGACGAGATGAAAGTCTGGACAGAAAAGAAAAAAAGACTCTATTTTATTTTTGAATAGCAGTCCACATGCAAGATTTCTTTAGGAGAGCATTGTGGCCAAGAGGAGGAGGAGAAGACAGAAGGCCCTGGAAGAAAGTGGAACCAAGTTTCTGAAAACTGTAGCGTTTATGAAGAAGGTCCTTTAGCAGTTTTATAAAAGAGAGAAGTGCGTTTAGAATTAAGAACTCAGAATACCAGTGAGCATCCAACAATGAATCTTAACAAAGAAAAATACCTATTGCTGTAGGAGCTCCAGTTGTGCCTTGAAAATACAATGGAGAAAGGATAGAAGTGAAAAGACGAGTCTATTCTTTACATTCGGGAAAGGACTGGCCTTCTCTTCTGACAACTGTCATCTCGGTTTGTGCGATGTAGCCCTTCATGAGACCTGGAAGGATGCTTGATGGTAAACTGTCTTCAAGAAAGAACAGTTCATTATAAAAAGCTTTAGAATTTGGGCCTCCTTAACAGCCTTTCAGATAAAAGGGACAGACCGGTCTTTCTTACATGATTTAAGTAAGAGTGTGATCACTGAATAGATCTGCAGGATGGCAACAAGGACAGAGATTTATATAAGAGCTTTAAGAACAGAGGTTTATAATTAATTAGTCAGCGGTGAATCGGTGGAGCATTGGGAAGGAGAAGTAAAGGAGAGACCCACAGTGCTGCTTGCAGGTTAGTCTGAAGTGAAAGCTCTTGGGGTGTGGGCCAGACCGACAAGAGTTCTGCTAAAAGGAAAGAAAAAGCATTAACCTGTGTTCATGCCTGGATTTAATTCCACAAGACACTGCAGGACCTAAAGCAAACCAATTGGGACCTAAGGTACATCAAGTAACATTTAACCAGTTGTATGTTCTTTTTATGACTTCTGTTTGTGAGGGAGATAAATGCATGTCTTAGGCAATAAAACATTTCCCCTGATTATAGCAAATGGTGTTTCTTTTCCCTCACGGGATGTAATAGGAATATCAATGTTTTATATCTCGTATTAAAAAAGCCCAAGTTTGATAAAAAATGAAACACATTTAGTAGAGTTGTTATCCCAGGTAAGGTGAAGTGCCATCATACAAAGTCACGGGCACAGAACTTTAAGTACAGTGGGTTCACTCACTGTGAATCCAACCAAACTTCTGCATCCTGGATCCAAAACCCAGATGAGCCTGGAAAGAAAGTCTAGTGGCCAGGCTTTTGTTAAGGCCACTAAATCTCCAAGCAAAGCCAGGTGGTACCTTTTATTAAAAGTAATGGCTATCTCAATAAATGCAGCAAATGGAGTTTTAAATTTATTGAGATGTATCTGGCATGGAAGAAGTTTTTTAAAATAGCACATTAGTGCAGTATTGAAAGAGAGCATGACATAGTTTGGTTAGGAGCTGTATGGGATGAAGCACATGCAAAGAGCCGAGAGCTGGGCTGATGGCAGCCAGCTCAGGTTTGACATTTCATGATGCTGGTGTCCTTCAGTTCTGCCTTGAATGGAGTCCAGCAGGCTGCAACAGAGACCTCAGCCTGCCAATGTTTTCTCTGCATTGCTTTTAAGGTATAAAGTACAATATAATGTAAAAAAAATTGGATGTAATTGGTATTTTATGGAATATACATGAAGTTCAAGGAACAGATTTCAGGAATTGTACATTGACACAATTTATTTTATTTCATGTTTTATGTATGCACTGAATTCAGTATACTGTGGTTTTACATTTGTGCTAGTTTATTTTAGCTGTAATGTGACCTCAGAGTGTTTATACATGATACACTGAAGCTTCTCAAGTTGACAATTACCAGCATTTCTCTTGTACTACACTACAATTGAGAAATCACAGATCCTACAGGATAAATTTGTGTGGAATTTTATTTATCTAGATGTTGCAAAACAGCAGAACAGTTACTTTAGCTTATCTCTTGTCAAGTTTTCTGCTATGCCAGTTAGAGATTTTTCATTGGTAAACACTTGTTTCATTTTAAAATAAGCCTTTCATTTTTGTGGAAGTGAATAACTGTTTCATGAAGGTTAATGCCACAGATGTTTATATTCAGGAAAGTCACTTCTGACCTCTAGTTTCATGGGCTTTTGCCAGTAAAAAAATTGAAAACCTTACAGTACTTGAAAATCTTGCAGAAGCCACAAGAATAAATTTTAATATCAAAAGATGATACAGTTATACAGAAGTATGGAGGAACTATTTTTTTAGTAACTTTATAAGATGCTTTAAGTTTTGCTCAGCTCCCTTGCCTCAAAATGCTTGAACTAAACATCATAATATTTTTAAAAATATTGTGTTTTAACATGCATCATACTTTTCAGATGATCTAACCTCCTTTAGAAGTACTAGTCCCTGAAAATGTGACTGTGACAGCCTGCATTCTCAGAGAACACACCCTAAATTGGAGGACAAGCATATTTTACACACCACAGCTTGCACTACTGCTAAAGACTTTTTTTATTCACTTTAAAAGATAACCCCATGTGTTAGCGTATTTGCACATTTAAATATTAGTGGAAGTGTGGGTGAGGAAAACCAGCCCTTCTAGCTATATCAATTTCTTACACTGCCTTTGAAAATCCTTAATAAAATATTTACAGAATAAAAGGCATGTAATAATTTCATATTGTTACCAAACCTCCAAAATTCACCACGATTGCTTAAGCTCTGAAATTCTGCCTTCACATTGTGCATGTGTACATGTAAATGCCCACATAATGCCGAAGACTTTGTGTGATATCGTAGCAATGCCATAGCTATAGCAATAAAGTCACATCAGAGACTCGGAGCTTTGCGGTGCCTTTGCAGTCACAACAGATAACGGTCCATCTGTAGTCGCAGCACACCACTGACTCTTCACATTCATACTGCACCACAGCCACCTATTAGGATGATCATAGACATGCTAGAGTATCGTTACTTACCCTCTAGTAAAATTTCAGTTGCATCATGTAGTATTCATGTCAGTTCTACGGACTGAAATATTTTACTCAGATTTCCTTGATTTTTTTCGCTCTGTAAATAGAGTCGAAAACACAGGTAGGAATATCTTTTTATATAAATCTGTTGTATTGCATGTCAGTTCTGGTTTTGTTTACAGAAAAGTATATGGAATACTATAGTGATTTTTTTTTTCTTCCTATATCCATTTAGATTTTTTTTGTTGTTGTTTAAACGAAACAGAAAAAGAAAACTCACTGCAAAATGTTACCAGAAATTACCTTTCTTATATTATAATCATTGGTGTTGAAGGCCAGAGGTTTAATATTTACATTTTTCAATTTTATTCAGGAATTGGAACTAGCAGTGTTGTATCTAAACATTTTTTTATATTTAATAAAAATATAATATATCATTGTTTTTTTCTTAATGATCTTTTAAAACATATATCATTGGAAAATGGTCGCCAGACTGTAGTTCTGTGTTCTAATGGCAGCGTAATTTTCGTTAGCTACAAGTTCTGGAATATCCGTATAAGATTTGACCCACACTCATGCAATGTAATTCAGGATTTTATCATCCATTTCTTTTCAAATGCATGCAAAGATGAAATAGCTCTACACAAGCTAGTGTGGTGTACTCTGCCTCGCAGTGTGTCTGAGTTACAGGGTACGTGTTGTGTATGGATCAAGCAGCAACTGTGTTTTTTCCGTCTGTTTTGGGATTTCTTTTTGCTTTGCGATAATTTTATTTTAATCTTTGGCTGAAATTTCAGGAATTCAAATGTTTATTCAGAAATCAGGATAAAACTGTATTTTTGTGGTTTTTTGGTGTAAAATTTCTAGTGTGCAGAAACTTATTCACTTGGAGCAAGACAGATTCAGAGCTAGAAGTGCATTGCAATGTGGTACTAAGGAGTTGATAAGAAGAGATGAAAAGCATGCTTTTTGTGTATTTTAATTTATGTTGAATGTTTGACATTCGTAAGCTGAAGCTGCAATTGCACAATACCACTTACGACCCATAAGAATTCCAACAGGTACTCTTGGGGCCATCTGTGCCAAGGATCTACCTCATCCTCTCTGGAAACTGGCGACATTCTCCTGCCAATGGCATTTTTTTCTTCTTTTGACTGCATAAAATGAAACTCGATTTCCTTGGCAAAGTCACATACAGTTGGAAAAAACAATCATAGCTTTTGTAAAAGGTTTTGAAATCTTCCTAAAAATGTAAACCAGGGCTGCATGCCTGTTAGAGCTCCACAGGACAGGATAAAAAAATTCCTGGAGAAAGGTCATCTTTCTTTATTAAATTACACAGACCTTGGAAGACGTTTTGTGGAAGCCAATTGTATTGTGTGGAACCCAATTGGCGGTGTCGCTCTTTAAATCCTGTAGGATTTTCCGTGAAGTTTGTCGTTCAGTGCAAAGAACCCAGTTGTTGTTCACCCTGAGTGCGAGGGCTGCTCTCTCCCTGCGCTCTGTTCCCTCGCTAATGACTGGGTTTTCACCGCGTTTCCATCTGTCCCAAGGGAGGAGCTCGTGGGAACGAGGGGGCAGGTCATTCTCAGCGCCAGGCTCCTGGCTCGGTGTCTCACTCCTGCCAGAAATCTGTCTGAGCCTGAATCTGGCAAAGTTTAGGAAGCAGTGTTAAATGCACCTCTTTGTTCAAGGCTTCCACTAACGGCAGGCACAGGAATTTCGCTTGGCAGTCGGTATCCTGGCTACCCTTTTCAGGGTGCTTGTATAGCTGTCTCAATAGCTAGGGGGGGCATGGAGCGGTTTTTGTGGTGATTTAGAGGTACATTATGTAAAATGCATCCAGGTACTGTGATAATTTTCCTTGATGATTTAAATACAGTGTATATATGTGGTATTGGTTGACTGGTTTCTAATTTTAATTTAAAAAGAGAGCCTTTTGTTTATATAATTTTAGAAAAGTATTAAGCCTGAAATATATGCAGAGGAAGAAGATCTGTGTGTAGGAGCAGTTTACAGACCTTTTATCATGGTGTGTTTTCCTTTATTACTTTGGATAAGTGCTACAAATCCAAAGTCAGGAGAGAGTAGATGTTTTTAAAACAAAATTTATTGTTTAGCCTTAGGAACAAATGTGAGAATTGGGCATTTCATGTTGATTCTTCTTTATCTTCCTTTATAGAGTATGCTCTGGATTTACATACTGACTTCTGTAGTCAAAAGGTGTAAAAGTTTTTGCACAGGACAGATTTTCCTATGGGTAAAAGCACAGTAGCGTTTTGATACCAAATAGTAGCTCTGAGGGTGCCAGAGCCTGCCTTGGGCATGAGCTGATGCCGTTGCCGGAGGACTGCTGGTTTAGCCCTTTTCAGAAATGAGCTGGTGTCTGTCTCAGCAGGCAGAAGAGCATTGCTTGTAGGAAATTCGCTACAGTGCATGAGTGTTTTGGGGTCTAGACATTAAAACAGACCCTTGTGGAGGAGCGCTGGCTGGTGTCTTTTCCAAATTCTGGTTGACTTTGTCAATTCTATCAGTATTTGCTTGTATTTCCCAACTGCTGGTCACTGTTACCCATGCACATAGACAGTACTTTCAACCTAAAAAGCTGCTGCTGCTGAAGTTAATGAAAGAGTTCTTTTACGTGTTGTTGCTTACTTTGTTGTTACTCAGGTTTATTGAAAGGTGTCTGTGCATGAGCAGCATTTGCTTACTGCTCTGCCTGTGTTTTTGTCAGGATGGGGCCCTCCGACTAAACACGAGAACTGAGAATAATACCTTAGTTCGTATATGTGGCTAGATACGAGTCCCACCGTTCCCCATCCCCCGACGTGTCTATCCAGTAACAGCTGGGTAATTCCTTACAGCTCTTCTGGCAGAACAAGATGCTGTAGAGAGATGTGGAGAAGGAGAGGCAGCAGGAGAGACAAGTAGAGAGGCTTTAAAATTGCTGCAGTTGACAGAGAGAAAATGCCACAGGTAGTGCTGTGAGACGGAGGTCAGACAAACATGAGAAATGTTTAAAATGTCTGTGATGCTGGAGAGGAGCTGTTTGAACTTTGCTGTAGAGGTAAATGAAAAAGCAAGTAGGAAGGAATGTGTCTGGGTGGCAGGGAGTTGACGTGTCTGAAGTGACAAGTGAGAGGCTGAGTTAGTGGTTGGATCACTGAAGGTGGGTGGAACCAATTTTTTTTTCTAAAGTTACAGGGAAATGGTTTGGAAAATAACACATCTCAAGCTTGCATCCCCTGCAACTCCTTTTCCAGCTTGAATCACAGAAGAAAGTTCAAAAATCAGAGAACAAGTTCTTGTAGTGTACTATTTCCAGATTAGCTTAAACTGGAGAACATTTGCATATGCGTCAAGTCCTCGTGAGGATTGCAGCACAATTGTTCAGAATCAAGTATCTTTAGATGTCTTTAATCTTGAAACTTTCACCCATCAAGACACAAATGATTAAATTACAATTGCTCACTGTTCTTACATCTATTTTTAAAGAACTTTTTCTCCCATGTCCTATTGCTTTTTCAACAGCTTTTTGTGAATGCTACCTTGCCCTCGCATCACAAGAGAAGTGTTCTGCTAGACTCCCCAAATACGTCCCTTCTCAAAGTTGACTACATCCCTACTGAGTGCAGTACCCAAAAGATCACAGTGACAAACTGCTTGTTTTCATCTGTGGCTGGCTAGAAGATCGTGCTCAATCCTTCTGAGTTAAATTCTTGGTCACATTTGCACACGGGCTGCGCTATCGTGGGTCTTTCTGAGGACGGAAGCCTCGTGTCCAGGATACCAGGTTTCTTCAGAGGGTCCCAGGTGTTTAGCAACTGGACAGTGTTTAGCTGGGACACTTCTTACTGCGTTACCCACTGCTGATTCACTCCTTGTGAAAGACAGAATGTGGTTCAAAGTCTCTGCCAAGAATTTTAGACCTTTCTGTGGATACATCTTCCTGTGTGAGAGGGATCTTTCGTTCTCCACTGTCACCAGAAGGCAGGAATCAGACTGGGAGGCTTGTGACCCTAGGAGGCAAAAGCTTCATGAGAGCCTGGTGAGAACTGCAGAACTTGGCTGGGATGGCACTGTCCCCTCCACAAGATGGCTCACCAAAATGCCAGTCTGGTCCTTCTGGGGAAGGGAAGATAGAGACACACATGAAGTGTGTTGCCAACCTCTTTACCTACTTGATTTAGCAAAATGTTATGGCAGTGATGTTCCTAGGTAGAATACTTCTGTCTCACTCATTTCGAACAACTTGGAGGATTTGTTCTTTTTACTTCGTCAGTTACCTATTTTTAGGTTGCCTTTTTTACTAATTCTTATGCTGACTAACAATGCTAACAAAGCTTTTTACATAAAGCAAGCTGTCTTACAACTTGATTTTTTTTCTTCTGAATTATACATTTTAATTAGTAATAAGTGTTATGGATGAAGATAATTGAAACATTTCATCACTACATACTTAGTCCTTAGATTTAAGGTGGACCCTTGGGGAACGAGTTTGAATTTAGACCTAATGGCATAAGCACATCCTAGCATTAATTGTCAGAAAACAATTTCCTAATATCTGTTTTAGGGAGCCTTCAGGTATACACATATTTAGAAACCTTTTTATTTGACCGAAGTTTGTATGAGTGACAATGCAATTGTCTTGTTGCATACATTCTCGTCCTGTTAAATTCCATATCATTTCTCTAGGATCTCAGTCTAAAGGATTTTTCCCTTATCATTCTTTGGGCTTAATTTTGCTTTGGAAAATCAAGCTCTGTGCTCTTTTTGTTTCATACCCTGTCATTTAGAATCAGACAACAATAATTCTGGAATCGGAATGTGCTTTCTGTTATCTGTCTGATTTTGATGGATTGTCATGCGTCGGTTTGACTTTGCAGGGGTTGAATGTAGCATTAAAATGTTTTGAGCAGTTAACTGAACAAACATGCCATGGAAACTAGAGAGAAAGGTCACTGGCACAGTGTTTGGCGAACAAAGCTTTGCAGGTTTTTTTGGCTGTGTTTTTGTGTTTTTGTTTTTAACTTGAGAAAAGCTTTGAAATAGCGTATTGTAACACAGTTTGCAGATCACTGAATTATGTACTGTACACATGGTTAACAATTTATGGGGCCATGAGTTATTTAATCGGTTAATGCATACAATTTGTATGACAAGAAAGCAGATGAAAACTCTGAATAGAAGAAATTGTTCATCCTCTGAATGACAGGCATTATATACTGTGTTATCAGAAAGTAATATGACTTTTTCCAGCCAAAAGTTGTCATTTCCAGTGGCCATTGTCTCATCTGAAAACATCAATTAAGCAAAACTGTGTAATAAATAGTGCCTTTCATTTGGGGTGTGTTAAACAAGTGCAAGACAAAATAGAGTCATCTCTGATCTCTGGCATCAGGCTCTTGTGTTGTCATTGTTGTAAATTTGGTTGCTTGCAGAAAGGACACAGCCTGCAACAAAACACTTGATTTAAATACCTGCTGGAACTGAAAGGTGTTCTCTCTGTAGAGGAGATTTTAATCCTAATGAGTGGGTGGTAGATAGCTGTAACGATGTGTATAGGAGATAAAGGGTAAGGATAGCCAAGGAAAAGCTTTCTACTGTTCACAATGGAGATGGCTGTTTCATGGTGTTGGCACAGCATTTAGCAACCTGGGGCTCTTATTCTGGATTGGGACTTGTTGGTTACCTAAAAATGAAAGGAAAAGAAAAGGAAGAAAGAGAGTGATGAGCATGATGAGGTAGGAAAAAAATGAGAGGGGGACAGAGGTGAGGTGCACATGGGGGAAGCAAAGGAAGTCTCAGAAGAGAGATGTGATGTGAAGAACTTTGAACTTTTTAGGGTTGGGGAAAAGCCTTAATCTTCAAAACTGTGTGGGACAAAGTGGGGAGTGGGAAGGGAAGAACAGCTTTGACTCTGCTACAGGAGGCCCTGTTTTTTGACATGAGAGTGGTAGAAATGAAGGAGCAGGGTCCTGTCTCACTTATGTCTCCGTGTCCATCCCAGCAACTAGAGCCACAGATCAGATCAGACAGGATGATAGGAAGCCCTTTAAGAGTAAAAGCACAGTTGTTGTGTCAAAGGAAATAAAGCAGTACCACAGGCTTGGACCCTTCTATGTACCCTAGAAGAGCACTCTCATGGACCCTTGAGGGCTGATCACACTCAAGAGCCATGGATATAACCAGGCACTCAGCCTTCTATAAACGGAGACAGTCTGAATGACATGTTCTAGATGTGAGTAGCGGAGCCAGAGCATTGCTGAGCACTTGTGCTCATCTACAGGGTTTGAAAGCTGCACTGAAGTGACGGACTGTCACATGCAGAAGCTATGATATGCCTCTTCTACAGCTATGTGTTCTCTTCCTCTGCTCCAAGCCTGAGGACAGTGCACAGTTTTCTCCAGTGCTGCTGCTCAAAGCAGTGTGGGGAGCAGCATGCCCCGCTGGGTAAGCAGGAGATGTGATGGAGTGATGCAGACGAGCGTAGAGCCTTCTCCGTGCCACAGTGTCCCCCCGTGCTCAGCAGAGCTGCCCATGCCCTGCTCTGCTCCCTGCACCTTTCTGTTGTGGCTCACAACAACCCTTTTGGGTCAGATTTTTCTCTGAAAGCTGGAGCGTGCTCTGGGAAGAGGGGGAGGTGCCCCAACCTGTCAGAATGGCGTTGCTGCATGTGTACCTCTGGAACGGCTACGCTCTCTTTGTATTCTTCCTAGAGTTTGTATTTATTTTTTTAACTCCTGAGAAAGCATCAAGCTTTGAAATGAAGATGCACGAGTCTTCCTTCATTCATATTTCCAGCATCTGAATTCCACAAAAATCCCTAAGGTTTTCTAGTTTCAAATTATACTTTTGTGAATAGTGGTGACTCAAATATTCCAAGGCAGTTTTAATGTTCTCCAAATCACCCAAAATACCGCAGCTTGGTCCGTGCAACTAGCTTCAGAAAGCCACGTGAAAATGCAAATGTTTACTTTCTCAACCAGAACTGAAAAATACCAAGCATTTCTAAAAGAGAAGCAGAACAGTATGTTCTACTTTCTTTATGTATTTTATAAAAAATGCATGTATAAAAAATGAATATAAATTCTTTTTGGAGCAATTGTTTCATAAAAGAAACATGAGTCTGCTTTGGCAAAGATGCCTATGATTTATGGTTCATTCTGTAAACTTGGCCAAACAATTTCCTTCTCCTTTATGATTGGAGAGCAGAGCTGTCGGGGGCAGGGAGTTACAGGATGGCATCTGTTCTTAGAGCAACAGGATTATGTTTATTCATGATTAGTTTATGCAGAAAATGCATCAAAGAGTTTATTTGAATTTTTGATAAATTTGCCTTGTAGAAAAGAAATGTTTTTCTTAATTGGACCTTGTAGGAAAAATTCCAGTAATAGCAAATGCAAATGAGAAATAATCTGAATTTAAAGAGCTTTTTTTTTCAGAACCAGTAGCGCTCAAAGTAGGGTGAGGCCACTGTCTTTGCACTTTTTAATAAAATTGTGGGCTTTTCTTCTCCCCTTTAGTTCCATGTGCATATTCCATGCTAGTACAGTAATGGTTTAACATGTAGCTGCTTCATGTATCTCTGCTGAAAGCAGCAGATAAGTTTATCAGTATTGAACTTTTAGCCTTCCTTCCCTGCTTGCTTTTTAGTGTTGAACGAGGTTTTATAAAATGCCACCAACCACGCCACTTTATATTTTTGACTCTATGTAAAATTTTGCAAAGAGGTAGGGAGAGCAAATGAAAGATTGGCACTGGTATCTCCTGAAATGTTCCCTGTTTTTTTTTTTTGTTTGTTTTTGTTTTTTTTAAAGCGGTTTGATTTTTGTTATAGTGTTACCAAAAATCTAACAGATGATGTTTTCAGGATCAGAGACAGGAGATTGAAATGTTGCTAATGTCTGTAACACTTAAGTCATAGAATTCTGTAAAGAAAGGTGCCGTGACTGCGGGGTTGGAACTAGATGATCTTTAAGGTCCCTTTCTACCCAAACCATTCTGTGATTCTATGATGATTAATCTGGTTAATCTTTTAGATGTCTGTCGAGAGAGAAAAACTTCTTCACCATACTAGATTTTTATATTTAAGTCAGTGCTGTTTAGACCCCTTTAAGGTGTCCTTGTAATATTCTGATATGGGTGACTTGTACTTGGCAATTTCAGTTGAATTGAATACTCTTCTGCCACAAAGTTTTCTATCTTGGCCTGGGTGTAATAGGAATGTTGCTTCTATGATTCTTTTCCATGAGCAAAGTCCTATGGAATCCTCTGGGAAACGTAAAGCAATGTGTCAGACAGGTCACGGTTACTGCACAGAAGCTGTCCGCTTGCTGCAAGGAGGTTCTCAGCCTTTACTCAAATTCAGGGCTTGTTGCCAAAAAGCTTCAGGTTATATCTTGTCATTCTCAAGATCAGCTGTAATTGTGGGTGAACACAGACACTGTAGCTGAGCTGAGGAAATTTAACTGACAGTTCCCCCTTCTGTCAGGATCTGCAGCAGACTTGCCGATCAGCCTTCATTCAGTCTAACGAAGCTAGAAGACCTGGTGCTCGTGCGGAAGGATCCCAGTCCTTCCTCAGCTTCTCACTGCTGTGCTGAGGCAGGAGAGCAGGTACATCTTATGCTGGTGCCACCAGCTGCGGCACAATTGTTACAGAAATTCTGATCTCTTTTTGCAACTCAGATGAGCAATTACCTGGTGGGTATCTCATGCAGAAGTGGGTCTTTCCAGCCCTATCCTTCAGCTTCAAAAGGTGCAGTACTTGATAAGTGGAGCTAAAGATGTTTCCTTTTCACATAAATTCTTGTAAGCTCTCTGTCTCTCTCGACAGATATCAGAGGGCAATATTAAAGTGCATATGTAGATACAGAAGCACACAATTCATTATTTCTCTGGCCAGACCGTGGAGCTTTAGCCAGGATGTCAAAAAGCCAACATAATGCGCTGCAGCCAAGGAGCAGAACTGGTCAGATGTGACAATAATATAGTTTTATTTTGGGAGGAAACAGACTTAAAAAACAAAGTTTCTGTCATTCTCTAAACTAGTCAAAGAGCAAAAAATAAATTTGTTACCAAAATTTAGAAATTCAAAGTATTTTATCAAGTGTATTTGGTTTTCATTGGGAACCTACTAAATGAACACCCTGCACAACATATATGTGTAAAAGGCCTCCATGTAGTTTGAGTTACAACTTTGGTATTTGTCCAGTGCCTAGAATGCCATGCAGAACTTAAAGAACATATTACAATTAATTATATCATGTTGGAATAAATAATTTCCTCAATGTACACTCTGTCATGGTGGTCACTGATAAGGAATTTAATTTGAAATTCAGCTCTTGGCTTCTGAAAATCAGCTTTAACTAAATTGTCGCAGTCATTACATGTTGTAAAGCCTCTATATTTCACACTTCATTTTCTGTCCAAATGGATGACAGCCTACTTCAAAGGGTAAGAAGTAAACCTGTGGTCAGAGTGTTCACCTGAACAGCATGCTCTCCCTGGATCCCACGTCTGGCAGTTGCACACATTTTGAATTCCCACAGGTTTACAATTTAATTGGTCAAAAATCAAAGGATGTCCAGTTGAACTGTGCCCCCTTATAACAGGGTCAGAGATTGGGGGATAATGTTTGATGCTCCACCTTTCCTGACATTTCACTGTTGCACAAAAATGTGAAAGATGTTTCAATGACCTTCCCAGGCTAGAAATGTTAACCCCAAGTGTTCAGAACTTGCAAACATGAAGTTTATATGGAAAAGAGACAGTTTTTGAGCCCTACTTGTATGCTTACTATGGGCTATAGTACAAGAAGTGAAAATAAGATGCTAATTTGTACCTTGTCATAGTCTGTAATATCAGCCCAAGTATTCAGATCCTCATTCAGCCCCTGTGAATGGTCTCAGACTGTCTGGTAGGACTTTGTCATAGACTACAACATGGTAAAAATAAAAATATTTCAGGCTCCAGTGCCAGGATCAACACTGTATTTTCCCTGACCAGTCCAGGAGAACATGCTGTGTTCCTTGTTACACTCACCTCTGTGGGCACCGGTCCCTGGGTACTTTGTTTTTTTTGGAAATGTTGGGATTGTTGAGGGAATTACCCAGAGATGGAAGGCAGGTGGTGTTTGAAAGAAAACTGAAAATAGAGTTGGTGTGAATCTGAATGGAAGCTTGAGGTTCGTTGCTGCCATGAGGTTTACTCCCTAGTTATTTTGGACAGTTTGCTTTAAGTCACATCTTTTAAAACAGAAGCATCTTTTGGGTATATCCTGTTCATGGATCCCTGGGCAAAGTGCAGGGGGCTCCAAACTCTCTCCTCCTTGCTTTCCCCTTTTTCCATGCTTACTCTCTTGGGTGCTGGGAGGCTGCAGCCTGGTCTAAAGTGAGCAGAAGGCAATCGTAGCATCATGCTGATGTTCAGAAGAACACTGGGCTCTGCGTCACCTTCCTGTTGCCTTTACCACTGAGATTTTTCCAGTGGTGCCATCACAACTGAGGCTGTGCTGTCTGGGGCTGCGGTGTCAGAGTTATAGCATGTGCGATTTTTAAGCAGTGGATGGGCAGGAGAAATGAAAACTGAGACTTTGCGGTGATTGGCTGTGTACTGCTGTTTCGGCAAATGTCCCATTTTGAAGGATGGTGCTGGCCTGTCTTCATTTCAGTTCATGTGGTATTTGTGTCAACACACAGTGTGTAGCTCATAGAAAGGGAGATGCTGTATTGCTGCGGGAAGTGTGTATAATGCCTATATAAATTGAATTTGCATGGGGACCCAAAAATTATTCATTTTTATATTTGCGCCATTCTTTTTTTCTTTCCCTGAACCAAACTTACACTGGGGCTGTGTCACAACTGATAGCAGCGTTATTTGGGGATCCCAATGTCATGTGCAAGTAGTAGGGACATTGTCACTGTTTGCCTGATCACAGATTGATAGCTCAATACCTTTCAACTTGGCTGAGTAGGTAAGGTGCAGGGTTTTTAAGCTGTTTCCACCACAGAACTGATTTGGGCTGGTTATTGGTAACACTGTAAATATCTGCCTTAAAGTCACTTGTGTTCACATGGGAAGAGTTTGCTACCGGTCTCCATCTCTAACAGGTGGAGATTCATCTAGATGATCAGAAAAGGATGGTTATGCTAGAAGAATATAAATACTTAAGACTGTTAATCATTGCTTATACTAAAAGCAGTAAAATAATTTTTTTGGAGTATATGCCACAGGAACTTGCCACCCCACGACAGACTGGGTAAGCGGAGCTGGCCTCTGGTGTTCTGACTGTGCTCTCTGAAGCAGTCTGCAAACGCAGGAGCTGAGCCATGTGCTGTCTGCAGCTGGACATGCTGGTGCCTGAGAGGTAGGAAAGGACAGAGAATGCACTTATAGAGAAGCGGAGGGCAGTTGTGTGTATGGCCTGGAGGAAGCAGTGGTACAGAGCTTTTTGGAGCTCTTGAACTGCTGAGCAGGATGCAACCTCTTCTCATAGCTGTGATGTTCAGAGAGACAGATCTTTTAGAAATTCTATTTAAAAAAGCAAGCTTGCGCTGAACTTTCATCTGTTAGCATGAGCTGCTCTTCCTAACAGCAACTAACTTGTAAGGCCTTAAATACCCTTTGACTGAATCGAGAGGAACAGCATATAAATAAAGACAAATAGGTCTGCAAAGTCCAACTTGCAGGTTATGGGGCTGAGACAAGGCACATTTTCTTAGGAAAATAAGCTTAGCATGTGAGCTTTCCAAGACTTAATTCAAATAAAAAATAGGTTTCTTTTAAATATCACTCACTTACAGGGAAAACATATGGATTTGAAGAATTCTAGTTTTCTACTCAGATTTATGGTCCCTTCTCCTCTACTCCTTGTTCAGACCATGCAAAGTCTGCGGTGTTACACTAACAAACGCTGGATATTCATTTATCTATTTATTTTTCAAGTTTGTACCCAGTGCTTGGTCCTTTTGAAGTTATAGCTGTACTACTTGGTACAGCTTTCAAAAATTAACTGGCCACAGAGTGGAAAGTGCATTACATAATGTTATCCTCTCACACATCCCCCCACCTTTCTACTAGCTGCCCGTTTCACAAACAGGTATTTAATCCTGGCTTGGTACAATATCATTATTCTGTAGCAGGTGTCGATTGGGAGGTTTTTTTATTTCAGCATCCCTTGACCTTTCTTCTGGGCACACGTACAGTGTGTTAATGATGAACAATGTCCACACATCAGCACTAATTCAAACTTGAGCTCTTCCAGAGTTTGAAATATGCATGGATAAAGTCTGTGCAGATGGTCTTGAATTTTAATATATGAAAGTCACAGTAAAACAAAGTTAACTTTTAAAATTCTGCAATAAATCACAAAAAGCTGAATATGATCCTCTGGATATCTTAATTAGATGAATTTCTTTCACTTAATCAGACATTCAAAGTCAAAGGGACAAAAGACACTGCCTTTCTCAGACACTAGGGCTTGAATAATGTCTCAGTGGTCAGAAGAGTTGATCAAATTACTTGCTGTCACTCGTGTTTATATTTGATAGTATTCTTTTTCTGAAGAATAACTTGAACATCACTGTTTCCATTTTTTTATCAGACACAATCAAGAATATTCCCAACAGCTTTATTTCTGGGCTTCTTGCTGCCACACAAGGATTTGGCATCATGTACATTTACCCACAAATATTTAAGGAATGGTTAGTTTGCAAGCTGAACTTCAAAGATGGAAAACAGCAGAATCAAAATTACACACATAATGCACTTTCTGGTAGGAACCACCAGCAGCAGTAAGCAGAAGGGCAGAGGTGAGGACGTGGGGTGTTCTCTGGGCTCGGAGAGGTGCACTGCCCCAGCTGCGTGTCATTCAGAGCTCAGGTCCATGGGTGTCTGAGCTCGCACAGGGCACGCGGAGCAGCCACACTCTCAAGGGCTCCTAGGTAGCACATGCAGTTGGCACTTTTAAGAAACTTCACATATGGCTAAGTTAAGAGGGTTTTTTATGAGGAAATTAATAAATGTCTGTCTGCTTCAGGGTTATCTCTGTGCTGAATTCCTGTGTTTCTTCTTCAGATCTTCAAAATGTTCCATTTTGTTTTAAAAAAGGGGTTCGTGCAGGCAGTCTCTCCAGATTTTTCTAGCCTCATTGAAAACAGCTGTGACATTTTTACTTAAGTCTTTGGTTTTGTATGTTTTGTTTTGGTTTGCTGGTGGTTTTTGTTTCAGTTTGTGGTTTTGGTTTTGGTTGGTTGGCTTTTTTTTTTCTTTGTTTTTTTTTTTAATTAAGCCAGAGGTAGAGCTGGAGCATGGAAACATCAGTTGCAGCTATAAACAAAGTTTTTAGAGAACAGGGAAGGGAGAGAGAGACAGCAAGGATTTACAATGGGATAGTATTAGGCAGGATTGACTCTAGGTGTCACTGTGAGCTGTGCCTATAATTCCACATCTCCATTTCCCCTTTCATTCAGTGACCCCCACTTTCCAGCTTTCTTCCTCCTCTCTGTTTCCCCCATCTCTTTCTTCCTCTCTGACTCTTTCTCTGACACATGTGCATGCAGGGAAGTGTATGACAAATAATATCTGGAAGCAAGGAAATTACTGTGACCATTAAAGAACATGGCATTGATAGAAGTTAATAGGTGCTTAATAAAAATGCTGGTTAACTGAACAGTGATGATGTGTGATGTTTCGCTTGTATGAAGCCTTGGAAAGCAAATGATTCAAAAAAAATTAGCTAAGCTTTCTTTTGTCCATTTATATATGGCTACAGGTAAGAGCAAAAGGAAACACCAGGAGTCAAGATACTTTTCCAGTCTTGTCGACCTGGATTGGGCAAAGGCAGGGCTAGACCATTTTAGGGATTGCAGGCTTGATTGTATCACGAGGAGTTCTGGTAAACTTTGAAACTGTACCCGCCTGTATAGGTACCTGCGAAAGCAACCTCTATCTCTTAATATTTTCTCTTTACCAATATTAACTTCTCAATATATAATTTAGAATACATTCCTATAAGATCCACTTAGAGAATACTAACTAATGCCATACAACAGCATCATTAAACACTAGTGCCTCAGGGTAACAGACTACAGTGCATCCTGCAAAGGAGCACTTAGAGGCTGTATGAACATATTCTGTCACCTTGCAATCTTTTATAGTGTAGCCCTGGGAATGTGCAGGGAGATAACATGCAGCGGAATAGAACAAAGTCTGCTGGAGTCACACTCTCCTTAACGTGATGAATTGTCAAGATGCCATACGCTTCCTGGTTAGGTCCCAAACAGATGAACTTTTGTAAATGAGCAAATTTAAATGCCTTCTTATCACACATAGGCAGAACGCTGTTTTCAAGGTGTTACTAAGAATCTGATGTTACTTTTAAGTGACTTTGTGCAGTGATCAGTACTTTGGCCCTAATTAGTAAAAGTAGTAAGAGCCTTAGATTTAAGTCATAAACAGAAAAATAGGTCATATAATATTTTAGTTCAACCCCCTGCCAACCCAAAATTATTCCTTGTTTGTATTTTCTAACTTTTTTCCTGTATCACTTTAAATTTCGAAGCAACAGCTTCCATGACTTCCTGTTTTTTTCTTTTGAGTTTGCTTTTTTTGATGGAATTTAATAGGATTCTCCTGAAGGACAACGGCAATTTTTCAAGCTGCTTTGTAGAACTCCATTTCCTTTTAGATTCAGGCTCATCTGACAGTGCTGTATCTTGAATTTTTGTAGCATTCTGTGGGAAAGGGAAGGCAAACTGCAAAGTGCAAATTCTCCTGGCAAATCTTGCTTGTTGCTGTATCCAACTTCTAAACCATCTCTCCTTGGTTTTCATCCTTGCCTGACGGCTGCATCATGTACTGTATGTTCAATATGGTGATGACTCCGAGATGCACCCTGTCACTAATCTAGTCGCTCGTGGCTGCTGTGATTATCCACTGTCCCTATCAAATTACTCCTGGACAATGTCATCAGTGTAGTCTCACCTCTGAATAGAACAGCCCTTTTTTCTTTTTCCTTTTTTTTTTTTTTTAATCGGGATTAAGCAGTCAGATCTGATGACACTTCACACAAGTATAGTTGTTTGAAAACACACTGTCCTTTCAATCACAGTAAGTGACAGTGTGCACAGTGTGCACTCCGCTGATGCCATGGCTGCCTTTGATGCCTGCTCTGGTTTAAGATAAATAGTTCAGAGAAAAATTCTTTACAGTAGCAAACTATTTTTGCCAAGTGGTAAGCTCTATATAGTTCTTTTTTCTTTTAAAAGGAAAATACAACAGGGATTAAATTGGAGGAGACTTGAGTTTCCTAAGATGATTTTTTTTTTTTTTCTGGGGACAGGCTTAAATTCCTGTAAATGTAGAGCAAAGGAGTGGGTGTGAGGAAATATGTCTATGGTCTCTGCTCCCATCTCAATACCCAGTTTTTCTCTCATGGATGTTGTAGAGGCTTGAGGGGGAGTTTGTGATTTCTTGCTATGTGGGAGACAGCGGGTGGCAAAAGAAACATGTGGAGCTGAGTAAACCACATGATTGCATCTCTAATTTCTTCTCTTGCACTGCCCTTTGGGTGATGAGACGGGAGATGAGCCTTACAGACTGTATCACAGGGGAGAAATGGCAATGCTTGGCTGTGGTGGGGCTTTGTAGGGCTTTCCTTTGGCCATGGAGCTCCCCAGCGACTGAGGCACCACAGGGGCTGGGTGCTGTGGGCTCAAGCTAGAGTACTCAAGAGGCAGGAGGTGGGCAGAGAGTAGGGGCAGAGCACCAGGAAGCAGCGGGGATTGTTCAGGTTATGGTGCAAGACCTGTCAGGGGGCGGGAGGGACATGAGAGGGACCAGCTCTTGTTGACCAGTCTGTTGCGTATGAGGAAGAGCCGTAGCATGCAAACATGGTACAAGGATCTAGAGCAGAAACATTGGTTTAAGCCAACTTCTCATCATCCCAGATTCAAAGGCATGATCTGAAGTCGCGGCAGTGTCACGGACCACCTGAGTCATGTAGTAAGAAGGCCTGAGGCCACTCCTGCTCTGCCACTGGTCTGTGTGGTCACTGCACCAGCAACTGGGGGGAGACCAGCATGGAGCCCACACTGACCTCGTACAGATGCGAAAGGCCAGGGCAGCGTCTGCTCGCCCAGGCTGAATGCTCACTGACAGGCTAGGGGACAGAGGAGAGATCCCTTCCAAGAGCTGCAAGTCCTAAAGTTCCAGGAAAGAGCTGTTGTGTACTGTGGGAGAGATGTAAAAATGTAGGAGATACTTCTCTGCAGGTCTGGAGAAGTGTTGTGTGGCTTTTCTAGGACATATTTGCTCTTGCAGCAGAATTTAGGGATGAGGAATGTTTCCAGCAGGGGAAATGGAGAGGATGAATCTTACTGGAAAATGTTCTTAATCATAGCAGAAATTTTCAGTAAGTGTTTTTTTTTAAATATTTTTTTTCTGTAACGTTTTCTGGTGCTGAGTGCAAGTAGCACAGCATTTAAATTCTCTTCATCTCAGATGATTCACTGAAGGTCAAGTCTCTTGAAGTAATATTTTCTTTCTTATCTGCACCTAATCAATCATGTCATACATAAAAAGTCCAAGCAGTTGTATCGGTGCTTTGGTGCAATATAACAATATTAGAACAATCAAAACAAACTAATCACATATTAAAAATTATTTTAAAGTGATACTGCAAAAAAATATACAGACAAGCTATCAAATCACACAGATGAAATAATACTCGTTGGTCATTACAATGGAGAGAGTTGCAGTGTTTTTTCTTCTTCCAGGATATTTAACTGGCTGGCTTCTAATATTTCTTTTAATGTTTGCTTTTGCCTGGCAGGAATGTGATAAAATTATGCAAAGCTATGATTCACATAGAACAAATACAGATTGCAAACTGTATAATGTTATCCTGGCCTGCTGTTTATAAAGCAATGAATATGCCTGCTAACTCTGTATGCTGATGACTTTTTGCAGCCAGGTTTATATCTGGAAGAAGGACCTTTACTTTTTCGTATTATTATTTTACACAAGCAAATAATTTACCTTTATAATAATAAGCAATTATGAAGAAAGACCCTTGGCAGGTGCTGGCATATTGTACTGTTTGTATCATTCAGTAAATAGCCTTTTTCTGGTTCAGGTATGGTTTCTAGGCCTTATATGTTGCTCTGCGCAGAAATAATGTGAGTTAAAACTTAAATCAAGGCAAATTATCTCAATTTTTTATATACAAGTTTGCATAAAATCACAGGCTGTCCTAGTCGCTGATACAGGCCTGTTGGGTAAATGGTCTAATGGTCCTGACACAGCCTCTACTCAAGAGCGACTGAAGAAATCGGAGTCTTCTCACCAGAGCAAGCAGTTGTCAGGCTTACACAGAGTCTCAGGACTTGGAGAAAAGCTGATCCTTTCTCAGCCACTGCAGCCAGAAGGGCAGGGTAACCGAGTGGCCAGTGTGCTCAGCCATAGCCAGTGAAGCAGAAGCATGGGAAGAGGCTTGCCCAGTTTCTTCACTATTTGAGTCTTTCCGAGTGCCTTAAGGGTCAGACTGTTTTAAAGCACTTACAATAGAATGGCAGTGACTGAATTGCTGACAGCATCGCATGCAAGCTTGCTCAAGAAGTGTAGCGCTAGTGTGGAGACAACACGGGGTAGTTCAGAGAAACCGGAGCTGTTTCAGCAATAACACTGAACTTTCATGCTTCAGCTCTTTCTGATACAGCTGCTCGTTTCACAAACAGGTGTCTAAAAGTGCTGTGAAAGTCACTTCAGCTGCAGACTGAGCAAAAGTCTACTGACTTTTGATGTGATGGTACGGTGTCGGGTAATAATACACATGTTACTGTCACTTGGGAATTGCAACTTGGGAGCCCCTGGTCTTCGAAAATGAGAAGAGACCCTTGCTCTGGGGGAGCTGGGAAAGAAACCTGCTGCTGGTGGGTGCCCTTTGTTTCCTCTTCCTCTCTGAGCAGTTGTGCAGTTGCAGGGGAGGTAGTACTGCTGTCCACATTACAGAATTTTTCCTGTTTCTTTTCCATGTCAGGAAGAAATTCATTGTTTTTTTTTCCAGTGAATACATAAAAATACCACAAAGCCCATTCTTTCTGCAGAATCTGCTGCTGCTCTGTGTTCCTGCATAAGAGTGACTATAATAGCCATGTGACATGTTGACAAGAGCAATTATACTCAGAGGGGTTGGTAATTTATGTTGGGTAGCAGGTGGTATCATTTCCTGGTTAGTCTGTCCCCTAACTTGTTATTATCTATGGCCATCAGCAGCTAGAGTGACACCTACAGAGGAGACCTTGGAGCTCACAGCAGGAGCCAGGGTTGTTCCATTTGTCTGTAGATCAAGGGAATTCCTACCATCCTTCATACTTTGTGTAACATAACCTTTGATAACGTAGTAGGTAAGACAAAGCATGATACATCTCATTGACTTTCTCCTCTTGTACATGACTTTTTAACAGGTTGTGCTTGGCAGAGAACGTGTTGATACTTGTCTTCTACCACCATCATTATCTACTGACTCAGTCTCGTATAGCATGCCATCTAAATAGCTACTGTCCCTAAGGAAATAGTTTTTACCACAATATTTCTTTGGTTTGATAAGTTACTTCATTGCTTGTTTCTGAGACAAGTACCTCGTTCTTTTGAGAATTGTGCACACACATAATTAGGGACAGAGTCTTGCTCTGAAAAGCTTTTGCCCTTAAAAGAAGAGAAAGAGAGGAAATTGTTGCTTCCATTTTGCTAATGGATACCAGATGTGTTGAAGAGGTGAGGTTTAGTAAATTGTCAAAGAAAGTAATGCAAGGGATCTGTGGCAGAGCAAGGAGTTGATCAAGTTCTTGGAAGAGCTAAATCCAGTACCATTAATCATACGCTCATCAATATTTTCTCAATATTCTTTTTTTTTAACCAAGCCTGTTCTGTTGCTTTAGTTTCTTTAGAATCTTCCTGAAGTGTTATATTCCAGCTCAAGCAATTCATCACTATCCTAAAACCATAGCACAATCTCCTCAGTCTTGTGAATCTCTCTGGACTCCTGAGCACATAAAAATCTAGGTCTGTAGTCATCTTTGATCTCTGAGGTTTAGTCAGCTCCTCCCTTTTCCAGCTTTAGCTTTCTCACCTTGTTTCTTCCAGTTCTTCAATCCCTCCCTAATCCTTGTGATTCTTACTTTTTCCTTCTTCCTTCCCTCATCAGCCCTAGTAATACTGACTTTTTCTCATAACTGGTGTCACAAACTTGTTTTATCTCTTCTCAGATCCTGTCTGCTTTCTCTTTCCTCTGTGTTCTTCTGTTCATCATTTAAACATAATTTTCGGGATTTCCTCAAAATGTAGCCACTGTTTATACCACTCATTTTATCAAGTGAGAATCTCAACATCTGAGGTCATTCAGGTTTGTGTTAATCTTGTTTACTTATCTAAAATTAAGCAGCAGAGTTTTCTTGGTCACAAGTCCAGGTCCACACATGTGATCCTGAACGGAAAGTATTTATTTATCTTTCTGCTTCTGTGCGGTTTCTGTGCTGTATACATCCACTGTGTATGGATATCCAAACTAGCTCCAAACAAGGATGCCCTCTTGGTGCTAGATCTCTGCCTAGCACCACATATCCATGGATACAGTGCTTAAATTATTCTGCAGGTGAGACTGTGGATTCCTTTGATAGTTGTAAAAGCTTTACCCTATGCTCGGATTCTTGACATTTACCTTTTATAGCTGTTACAGTCCTTGAGGTGATCTTTCTTTTAATCCAAGGGTTGGAAATATTGATGAATGTGCTATATATTTTGTAGGGGGTTTTGAGGATTTTTGTGGAGAAGTGGTTTTACATGACAGTTACTGTGGCAAAGAGCTCACGGTAACTGTCATGGATCATTTTTACTTTTTTTCCCTTTGCAACTAGTAGATAGCATTACCAGAGCATTCACAGTATTCCTCAGACCAATGCTTAGTGTCATGCTTTTTGTTGGTGTTAGTTCATTGCTAATACATTAGTGACTTATGTACTTACATAGGGTCTTACATCCTGAAAACTCTAAAATAATTGTTCAAAGAATGGTTTAAGACAAGAGATGAGGAGTACTGGTAACTCACTAGGAGCACAAGAAAAGTAGTGGCCGAGGGGGAACGTATTTAACGCAGCGAGAAGACAGGACGGTGGGGTTCACACCCCACTCTTAAACATAGTGCCTGGGTGTTAGGAACGTCCGTGTGTATTCATGTCAGTTTATTGACATATGCCACATGCCACGGAGTAGAGCCAAGTGAACAATCCTTGGCTGGTCATTGCCAGGTTCACCACGCAGGGTGAGATGTGGCATGTGGCTATTCCCCGTACCTCTTCAGTTGTGCTGTAGGGAATGGAATGCTCTTATGTGAGCTACCAAAAGGGAGGAGGAGGATATAATTTGTGATTAGACCTTATCCTGGAGAGTGGGATTGAATCTTCTATTCATTCGGTGCAGGTTCTTGTGGGAGTAACCGTTCTAGAGTCAGAGATAAGGAGGCTTCCCTGGGCCTTGGGGATATGTTTGACAGGTGCAAAAGGTCTGTGTGGGAAACCAAATAAAATCTGCCGAGGCCATATGTTTGAGAAGCATCATTCACACACAGAAAGACTGGGATATCATACAGGAAGAACCAGACAATCTTCAGGACTGGAGAACTGGAAAGAAGGTTAAATTTGTATGAAGTACACAAGGTCAAATGACAAAATTTTTTGTATAGGCTCATTAATTGGCAATGCCAAAGGCAAGAGAAATGCACAGGTATTTCACGGGACACACCCTTGGGAAATGGCCATGTTAAAGGCAAATGTGATCTTAACATGTTTCAGATTAAATATTTCTTCTGATGATAAGAGAGTGTAATTGTACAAGTCCTAGGTGTATAATTCTGGGCATTTGTGTTTAAAAAAAAAGATGTAAAGAGGAACCTGATTTGGGTCAGGAGAATGGAGAACTTCAGTGGAGGAAATAATAGAATCTGATTTGCTTAGCTTAGCAAAATAAAATCTATAAAGTTTTTAGTGGCTAAAATCAAGAAAGCAGAAAAATAACTAGTAATAGCAGTGGCTTCAAATGTGGACCCAAAGTAGAAGACCACTTTACCATTAGAGGAGGGTGTTTTATGGATATCTTACCCAAAGGTGATGTTTTCCCTGAGAAGATGGTAGTAGCAAACAGTGAGCCAATTTTGAACATTACAAAGTGATTATATGAGATGCTGCTGCTACTGGAACCTAAACCCAGCATCCCAGGAGAAGCCATTCATTTCTGCATTCTAGTGACATAAACATTTTTAGCTTAATTTAAGGAATCTGTAGTATTCCAGCACTCTTTATTTTCTAGTGTCTGTTTCTGTGGACTGAATAATGATATTGAATTTTAATGCCAATTTAAGAGTTTTCAAACTAACTTCTTCCTTTTGAGGTTCCCCAATTTACCAGCAGTAACTGAAGGAGCCATTCAGGTTTGTCTCATATTCTGCTCTAGTTTTCACATCAGAAGTACTAAATTCTGTACCAAAGTCAGCAAAGGCAGCCTGAGTACTTACTGACAGTACAGTTCCCCACAGGGACCTCTTGTACCCCATCTAGCTGAATTCAGCTGCAATCTGTTTTTCAGTTTACATTTTTTTAAATTTGATAATACCTGAGGGAACTGGTTACCTAATTCTTATTGAATTGCAATGTGAGTTGGAAGAATAATTTCCTTAGACTTGTTTGAAAATGTCAGATAGTTATTCTAATATTATTCATACTACTACATGTGTGTTTGTAACTAAAAATCTGCAATAAATAAGTTCCTAGAATCATATTAATTACAGTAATATTTACTTACAGGTTCATTTATAAACAAAACTCATATCTGTTTTGGGTTCTGTAGTTTTTAAAACAGACTGAATGTTAAGAAGGTGGACTGGAGAAGAGAAGGCTCCGAGGAGACTTAATAGCAGCCTTCCAGTACCTGGAGGGGGCTACAGGAGAGATGGGGAGGCACTCTGCATCAGGGAGTGTAATGAGAGGACAAGGGGTAACAGGTATAAGCTAAAAGAGGGTAAATTTAGACTAGACATTAGGAAGAAATTTTTCACTATGAGGGTGGTGAGACACTGGAACAGGTTGCCCAGGGAAGCTGTGGATGCCCCATCCCTGGAGGTGTTCAAGGCCAGGCTGGATGAGGCTTTGAGCAACCTGGGCTAGTGGGAGGTGTCCCTGCCCATGGCAGGGGCATTGGAACTTTATGATCTTTAAGGTCCTTTCCAACCCAAACCATTTTATGATTCTATGACTCACAGGTTTACACAGCAGCTACAGATCATACAACAGCTGTAATTTCCATAGTACCAAACTTTAAATGAGAGAAGACAAAAAAGTTGTGGCAAAGGACATGCTTTGAGGTTTCAGTGCCTGATTCTGTAAATTTGTCAAATAAAGCTAAATGGCATTTATCATAAAGCAGACTAATTTTCTGTCTGGGTTGTGTCCCCAATTAATGGTTTCTCCCAAATTCTTGATAATAATAGGAAGTGTGTATGCCAAGGGAATCATTTTTCCTTAGCAGAAAGGGAACAGATGCCTAACCTGTAAGTTTGCATACCCCTGTTTTATTTCTGTGGGACTTGCCAGTTCTAGGGTCAAAGCAGCATGCTAACTAGTGGGAATGGAATGGAAAAGGAAGGTAGAAAGATAAAAGAAAGAGATTAAATCAATAAGAAAGGGTTCAAAACATATGTCTGATGAGCTCTTTCTAGTAGATAACATTGTCAAAGAATGAAACTGAGCTGGAGGGTAACATGCTACCTTTCTGTCCAGTCAGTTCACTAGAAAAGACTATATTTGATTCAAAGCTCTGTAGAGACATCTGAGAGACGCCGTGTTCCATGATGTGCAAGAAAATCTGAAGGAATTAAAACACCTTTGATGAGCTAGGTAATGTGGTGTTCTTCTCATTAAAAAGGGGACTGACAGAATTTGATGGTCTCTTAATCTTTGACTTTTCTGGTGATTAAGGTATTTCACATCAGTTGGTGTGAAAAGACCAGGAAACGTCCTGGTCCTTTCAAGGGAGGTAAGACAGTGGCTAGATTACCACCATATGCTAAGAAGCTTTTGGGATGAAACCCTATTGCCCAAATGAGAATTGTTAACAGAGATCCCAGCAGGATTAGTACAGCCTTTCGGTTCCCACATTTTTTTGAGTGATCAAATCTTTGTGATAATTTATGTAGTTTACAGGTGTTCAAAAAAGCCTGTCATAAAATGGTTGTCACTTGAATCATATTTTGTGGTATCTCCTGATAGCATTTTCAGGTCGGAACAGTACCACAACTTTGACTTTGTTCTGGAATTGCAAAGAGGGTGATCCGTTTTACAAACAGGGGTGAAATTCTTCCCACTGAATTTGAGGTGTTTGTGGAAGTGAGCTACTTGAGGTCCCCTGTCATCACTGCAGAGCCCAAGGCACTTTGAGAGCAGAACTCACATTGCCTATTAAGTGCTGCTTTTGAGATCAATTACCTTTGGTGCTGTTTGGACAATTAGCTTGGATTAGACACCTAACTTTCAGAGGGCTGGTTAGGAAAGAAGAATACATCACTGCCAGCTGATTGCTCCGAGATGTGGGGGATGAGGACTGGGCAGCACTCACCACACAGATCTACTTGCTGGATAGATCCTTACTGTATCTGTCCTTTATTGAAGAAAATAGATTATCTAGACTCTGCTTGGCTCATGAATAAATTCAAATATTCAATATCCTTGGGTGTTTTTGGCTCAGTCCTTTATTCTGCATGGAATGTGCTTCTCAGAGGAAAAGGTGAATGATCTTTGGGCCTGGGCTGACCCAGGATCAGAGCAGCAGTTTTTGCCACGACTGCAATGGGAGGTGAATTCAGAGCCGGTTTGAGAACCTGGCTTTACATGCAGCTCAGGTTTAGATAGGGGAACCCTGGGTAGTGCAAGTCCTCTGTGAAATTAGGTGACTCTATGTTGAAAGAGGCAATTTTTTGATTAAAAGAAAAAAATCTGATAAAAGTGTGTGTTTGTTTTTGGAGAACAGCACGACAATGTGTATCGTTTTTATCTGTCAACAGCCATCACCTTGTCAGAGTTTGGCTGCTGTTGATTTATTACAACCTATGCGAATGTATAATTGGTAGGCTGGTCTTCAGATCTGTGGAAGAGAGGCACAAATTTGGAAGCCAGATGTCCCATGGTAATGCGCTAGAAGAGAGAGATAATCTCCAAAGAGCTGAGGAATCCTTCAACTCATTACTCTTACCTACTCTCTTAGCCTTAAGATTTATCAGTGTTTGTAATGAAAGCATCTAAAATGAAAACAACTTATTAACTACACTAAAGACACCATCTTCCACTCCCGACAAATAAATCTTTTATCATAATCTACACTGCAAGAGTCCCAGCCTTTTAGTCAGAAGTAAGAGGGAATTCCCTGAGGCGTGCTTATTTAGCATTGCTGTCCCAATGCCCAGAATGACCTTGACAGGGAGAAAAGACTTTGAGTTGGAAATTCTCTGGCAAAATAATACATGCAAGAAAGTATTACTCTCATTCATGGAGTTCAGGGATTATTCTTGGAGCTATTTCTTCAGGGATTTCTGCTGTTTCTGTGGCAGTACTGAAGGCATGTAGACTGCTCACAGAACTATGGTCTGCCCTTAATGTTTATACGGCCAAGCCTTAAAGTCTTGGTACCAAAGACCATTGTATCTGAAAGGCGTATCCTGCCAGACAAAAGATAGAGGAGCAGCCCTGGCAGAGCTCTTCTCCAGCTGAGATGAAGAAACATTAACGTTTTAAATATTGATTTGTACTTTTAATTCACTATTAATTACAGTGGGTTTTATAGTGTTTGGGTTTTAGGAGGTGGCCGTGGCTTTTCAAAGGTGATGCTATTAACATGGAACTTGTTCCTGGTCTTGGAGTACTGATGGGTAGAGGGCAGATGAGTAAAAATCTTCAGGAGACGGCAGAGGACTTTTGTGGAAACTCCACGTGGACTGGAAATGAGGGACAGGAAGGCAGAGCTATAAAGACCGTGTGTAAATTTTCATTTGTCTTTGCCCTCTAATTCAGTCCTGATGTGGAGAGAGGAGAAAGCTATATGTCATTAACGAGTCTTAGTGGGTTCATAGACCAGGTGATGTACATCCTCTATTTGCCTCAGACAACTACAAGTACATCTTTCTAATGTGATTAGGCCATCATACAGGGCACAGAACAATTTATTATTCTGCCTGAGAGCACCATGTTCCTCTTTAAAAAAATTTTTACTCCTGGAGTTGGCAATTACTTCAAAATAAATTTACCAAAGACAAAATTGTGCCTCTTGGGTCAGTAAATGACTTCCGTGTTTTTTCTTGAAGAGACAAGGTGTTTATTAAAGACCTCCTTAGTTTACTGTGTTGGGTTTTTCACTTTGAATAATTGTCCAATTAAATATAATTTGGAAGTCCATGCTAACCTACTGCTTGCATTGTACAAGTAAGAATATCTCTGAAAGATGTGCATTAATAAATCCCACTGAGCCCTATCTCTTTTAAAAAATGGCTTCTTTTGTTTAATTTTTAGAATTTTTTAACAGGGCTCTAAGCCTTATATTTGGAAATGCTGCTGTTTTCACACAAATAATTTATACAGTTCATTCTTTCAAATTCTGTAGAAAACAGTTTTATCAGTTATTGTAAGTTAGCATTTTTTTATTATTATTTTTAACCTATTGTTTAGGTTTGGAACATAACTTTACACTCTAAAACTTTACTCATTCTATTTTTTTTTTTTGTCTAGGGATTTCTATTTCTACTTTGCAAGGGGGAAATAATATTAATTTTAGTGGATTTAGAACTGTATTTTTTTTATAACTAGAAAAAAAAAAAAGTTGAAATTACTTTTACCGAACAGATACTTAATGTAGACTTTCTCTTTCTTTTTGCTTCTTTTATTTGTCTCCTAGAGGATCAGGATTGATAAAAACTCATCTTTCCAAACAGGTCAGATAGTTTGTATGCTGGAGAACTAACAAGTATAAGTCAGCAAAAGGATAAAAGAAAAGTAATTAAATGTAGCAATTAGATGAAGTTCTAGAAACCCAAGATGGAACTGGTCAATAAGGGATATGTAGAAAGATAAATGATGTTGCCTGATGTAACCTGTACCATAGTGATATATATCATGTACAGCCTAGTGGTTTGAGCATGAGGCTGTCGGCAGGACCCCTCATTTTGACTCAAACACAAAGAGCATTGATGTTTCTTTATCTACTAGGTTCTAAATCACTCCAACTCTTTTCCTCCTGTGGAAACTTTCATTACTAATAGGAATATAATAAGTATTGATTAGCTAATTAATTTCATTAATAAAGATTTTTAGAACTGGGGAAATAACAGAACATATGGGGGAAATGTTATCTCATTGACATACTAAAAATGAGTAGCAATAACTGCTATAAAGTGAATCCGTAAAAATATTTTATGCTGTTGCAGTTACACTTTTAATTGTAGTTATCATTGCTCTTATTGTATTAAAAATATCATTTTGTTTTGATATACATAGGAACAGATGTGGCATTAAATTGGCATTAAGATTGGAATTAACTGCCTGCTGCATGTCCTTTATATTCTGGCTGTCTTCACCCTCTAGTGAGACATAAGGAGTTGGAAGGCTTGTTTGTCTTGCCTAGTCTATCAGTGCTCAGGACACTTAATTAATATTGAGGTCAGTAATACAATATGCTATTCCTGAAGAGTTAAGATCCAACAACCATCAGTATACAGGCATAAGCCCCGGCCAAGTATTTTCCATCTGTGGCATCCAAAATAAAACAGAAATTCACCAGAACTGCCCTCTTCAGTGTAACAGCATCCATGGGCAGGAGGGTTCATATACCTGTATATACTGTAGCCATCCGAAGTGCCTCATTCATTTCCAGATGAGATGGGAAGCTGGTTAACTTCATTGAAGATTGACTGGAAAAGAAGGGAAGTGGACTTTTGTTATCCAGTAGTTTGAGAATCATATGATTCTACGAGAACATAATTCTTTAGGAAAGAGTCTTGACAGACAAAAGAGCTTGGTTGCGTCACAGAATCAGGAGGATTTTGGATATCATGACTTGCTTTGGGACAAGGGGCCAGTAATTAGAGGCTGCTGTTATCTGAGCAGTACAGAGCTGTGCGCTGTTGTCATTGTGGGAATGGGCAATAGGATAAAGAGTAGATTTTGCAAAATATCTGTTTGGGGAGGGTCTAGAGATGAGGAGAAACTCTAGAGAAGTAAAAAAAATCTCAAAATCAAAAGTAAGGATGCTAGTGATTTCACTTTTTTTTTTTTTTTTTAAAGCTACAGCGAGAAAAGAGCTAGCTATACCTATTTCACCTCCTTTGTTGTGTGCTTACTGATGGAGAATCCCAGTCATCTGTATTCTGCTCTGGAATAATGTATTGATTGCACTAACTGCACTTGCAGTGCAGCTAGCCACTAAGTATACTCCTCTTCTGCAAGAGTTGTTCCATTTTCTAGAAGTAATTTTTAATGCTGATTCAGGACAAAGCAAGCCAAGCATAACCCCCTCAAAAAATGGGTGGAAGTATTGGCTGAAACCATGCACTGATTTCTTTTGGAAAGATGGGAGCATGGCACTTTTGGAACAAAAACTTTTCCCCAACTCCTTTAGTTGTCTGTCTGACAGAGGTGAGTGTCAATGGCACCCCTTAAACACACCCCTATCAAACAGCACCTGCAGGGTTTTCATACACCCCTGCTGTGCTCTGCATCCCAAAGGCCTGGCTGGCTGCTGGGAAACAAGTGGAAGACAGAAGTTTGTTGAAATTGGGCCATTTTGTGAATTAGTACTGTGGTGATAAATCAGAAAATTCAGACCATTTTTTGTCAATATTTTCCAGCCAGCTCTTATTTACTCTCTCTCATAAGCGACTGACAGAATCCGGTGCTCAGTTCATGCCACGGCTACTCAGTTAATCACTAAAACCTGCCTTTCTTCTCCGTCTTCTACATAAGTATCTACTTCACAGACATGTAGCTAAGTGATGATAGTCTGAGGTTTGCAAGAGTACATAAGCAAGAAATTTATGCTGAAAAAGTCCTGCATGAGCTGTTCTTACATTAATAAGTTTATCCAGGTTCTCCAAGTAAGGTTAGGTGGATCCCGACAGTACTTCTCTGAACCAAGCAGCAAGTTTCTTATTTGGATTGGTAAGAACTTGCCGGTGTCTCGTGTCAATGAGATGCATTAAGTACTGCCTGAAGAGTGGGAGAGATTCCTAGAATGGATTTTTGTAGGGTTGGAGGCTGCGTGACGGTAATTTGTTATTATGGACTGTAGATCTTCACTGTCCATTGGTGTGTGGGGTATTGCAGAGGTGTGTGGGAACTAATAACGCCTAGCAGAACTTTTATCAGTGCCAGGAAGAAAGGAACTGGAGTCTGGTTTAATGCACTGCTTACTTCTCTCAAAGTACATTTTGTTTCATTGCTTATCAGCTCTTCATGACCACTGTTGTGCCAAACAGATAAGCAGCTTGTTACTGAGGACAAGACCAGTGCTTGAAATCCTGAGGCTGTATGTGGTGACAATTGTTAGTTGTTAATGACTGGACCACTAGACAACTTGTAAATTTCTTCAGTTTCCAAATTAGCATGGCCTGAGCCAGTCTAGGATAGCTTAATGGATAAGTGAATGGAGACAAAAGCCCTGTTGCTGCTCTGTCATGTCCATACAGGGTACTGATACAGTGTTAGGTTTGATTATAAATCAAATGACTTTATAATAATTTTGAGTTCAACCACAGACAGTGATTAGTAGCTAAGAGATGTGGCAGTTTGCACAGCAAAGGGCTGCATAGAGGGTAAAGGGAGTGGAGCATCTGACAGGACGAGCTGGGCTTGCCTAGCCTAGAGAAGAGAAAGCTTAAGGGGATCTTATCCACGCAAATACCTGATGTGAGGGTATAAAGAAAACAGAGACAGACTCTTCTCAGTGGTGCCAAATGATAGGACAAGAAAATATGTCACAAATAGAAATACAGGAAGATCCATTTTCACATAAGAAGAAGACTTTGTGGTGTGAGGGTGGTCAAACCCTGGCATGAGTTGCCCAGACAGGTTGCTGAGTGTCCATCTTTGGAGATATTCAAAACCCATCTGAACACAGCCCTGAGTAATGTGCTCTGGGTGGCTCTGCTTCTGTTCAACAAAGCAGATGAAGATGTGTTTACCATTAAGCTCAGCCATGGCTGTAGTCACTTTTTAAAATTGAGGACAACAAATTTTGATCTGGTGCTAAAGTCTGATCATAGTTCCTGAGATTTTTTAGGACAAAGATTGTCTTAAACATCTCTCAGAGCTTCTAGGGGACCTACTTGGTATTTGACTTCATTTGTTTCCTTGGCGGAGTGTGCTGGTGGGTATGTGGGTGGCTTTAAACATTTTCTTCCTTCCAAGGTAACATGATTTATGTTATTTGTTTATAGAAGAAATGTGCAAGTCAGTGGTCCATGTCCTAAAACAGTGTTGGCTTTTAAGTATGGATTATGAGAGCGTGGTAAATAGGTCGATGTTTTATATGGATTTCTACTCTTGGGCAGGTGTACTTCTTAGATCTGCCCATGAAGGTGGAAGCCATTGGTCTCATTTTTAGTTTATGGAAGGCTTATGAATCATGTATTTCTTCACAAAGATGCTTCTGAGAGAGTTATACTTCACTGCGCCAGTGGAANGAAGAGAAAGCTTAAGGGGATCTTATCCACGCAAATACCTGATGTGAGGGTATAAAGAAGACAGAGACGAACTCTTCTCAGTGGTGCCAAATGATAGGACAAGAAAATATGTCACAAATAGAAATACAGGAAGATCCATTTTTCACATAAGAAGAAGACTTTGTGGTGTGAGGGTGGTCAAACGCTGGCACGAGTTGCCCAGACAGGTTGCTGAGTGTCCATCTTTGGAGATATTCAAAACCCATCTGAACACAGCCCTGAGTAATGTGCTCTGGGTGGCTCTGCTTCTGTTCAACAAAGCAGATGAAGATGTGTTTACCATTAAGCTCAGCCATGGCTGTAGTCACTTTTTAAAATTGAGGACAACAAATTTTGATCTGGTGCTAAAGACTGATCATAGTTCCTGAGCATTTTTTAGGACAAAGATTGCCTTGTTTTATATGGATCTCTACTCTTGGGCAGGTGTACTTCTTAGATCTGCCCATGAAGGTGGAAGCCATTGGTCTCATTTTTAGTTTATGGAAGGCTTATGAATCATGTATTTCTTCACAAAGATGCTTCTGAGAGAGTTATACTTCACTGCGCCAGTGGAAACTGTAAATTACTGTTCTTTAAGAGAAGTTGAAAGTCTTGGATAGTACATAGACATGATGTGAGTTCAGCTTGTTGAATGGTTTAAGAAGTGAAATGAGTCAGCCAAATGCAGTACTTAGGAGGTGGTCAGCATCTGTAAATTCTCTGCCTTGCTCTGCTACAAACCTGACACTAATAATAAGAGTTCGGATGTAAGCTCATGGGCTGGAAATAAGCGACAGAGATGTCAGAGGTTAAGAACTGTCAATATAATATGGCAGTGGGAATGGTTGACGTGAGTCTAGGATGCATAAGATGAAGTCTTGACAGTAAAGAAAGCACTGAATGCTTTTGTAAGGTATGGAGCAAGAGTATAGTTGTGACTCCCCATGTTTAAGGATTAATTGGGTTTGGAAGAGATGCAGAGAGCGCTTCTTAAAGAGGAGACCATACACCTTGACTTGTTTATCTCTGCAGAGCAAAAGCTTGGAGGAGATAGTATTTCTAACAAAATACTGAGGGCAAAATCTAGGAGCTGGGAAGAGCAGTTTAAATTAGAGGTCAGCGCTGGCACAGGAATTAATAGATATAAGTTAAGCATGAAAAAAATGTCCTGTAAATAAGGAAATTTTTAATCTTCAGAACAGCCCTAGCGAGAGTGACTGGCACAAATGGCCACAGCAACTTTAAGATGAACTGGTAAATTTGAGGAAGGGATTCTGAGATGCCCTTTACTATGAAAGGAGGAAGGGGACTCCCTGGCCCAGGGGGTCACTCGCAGTCCTGGGTTCCTACATCTCAAAATCTGTTCTTTATACTTTGTTCCAAACTGGTGGTCTCCTGCTACCATCTGTCACCTGCATCAGGACTAAAATGTGTCTTACTTTGTGAGACGTGGAACGTGTGATTTGAAAGTTAATGCAGTATTTGTTCAGTGTATTTGCATTTTTGTTCTTGACGCTAGTAGAAGATACAGCCCTAGATTTCTCCTCTGTGGGCTATGATTCACCTTCATTATAAATATTTCACATCAGCCTCATGTTTAATGATGCTGTTGGAAGGGGGAACATCTGGATTCTTCTACCAGGTGCTGTAGCTGGATCTTACAAGTTGTATGCATTGCTTTTACTGTCTCTATTAAAAATTAAAACAGGGAAAAATATGCCTAAATTCTTCTGAACAGCCAATCTTGAAATTGCTATATTAGATTATTGTATAATTCCCACTGCTGCAATATTTGAATAATGCCCTATAATATTCATGTGTACTTAGAGGAACTGATGTACTGAAGAGATAAAGGATGTGTTCAAGGTTATAGAAAGGAAGTCTGAGGTGAAAGAAAGCCTGAATTTGTCTCTAAGCATGTCTGACTAGTGCTCTGTCTATCGGGCTGTTAGAAAGGATGCCATCTTCCTGGAAAGGATTCTGTTTCAACTTCAGTCACCAGTTATTTGACTCTTCTTATAGAATCATCTGTAATGTTGATTCTTTAAGAGATTTCTCAGTTACAGCACACGTAATTCCTTTTGATATTTTTATGCATCCAAAAGACATGGCTTCCTGCAGAACTACACTTTTCCCATTCTTCATACCTATCTTTTGTTCCTTTTTTTCAAATACTATGCTATGAACAGCATGATATCAGTCACTGAAATATTTACATGTGCTGTTTGCAGTGTTTTGTCTTCCCTTGGTATTCCTGTGGACTTTCTGATCAGTGACTATATTGAGTATTCCTAGAAATGGGGAGCACATAGTGATGCAGGGTTTGGTGCTAGCCTGCTGGGCGAATTCTGACTAACAGCATCACTTACTTGGATGGATATTTGTGGGAAGAATTATTCTGAGATATCCCCCCAGCTCTATACATGTTGATATCAGAATTACTTTGTGAAATGAGGTAACTAGAGGCCAATATAAAACCTATATGTCAAGAAAGTTAGAATTTCCTCTACGTCTTCCAACATCACATTTTATGTTGTTCAAGACTCATTTAAAATTACTGAAAATATAGTTACTGGTGTCTAAACATGTAATTAAAAAAACATTAAAAGTCTGCTTCTGATTATCTCATTTTATGGAATTTTATGTAGTTAAACTACTAATGACCTAGACCTCTCCCTTCACACCATATAAGTGATGTTAATTTTATGTGGGAGAGACTGAACACTGGGGCAGAGCACTTTGCATGGAGTGTCAAGAACCACTGGAGAAATTCAGCTCATTACAGCTGTGATGGTGTAGCTCAGGGGATGGTAATAAGACAGTGGTGGGTTTATTATGTTAGCATTAGTTTGCTGGTGCAGTCTGCTGATAGGTGTAGTTCAAATCCTTTAACGCAAAACAAAGTCTTTTAAACCCTGCTCTTTCAGCAATTCATTTAACAAGAAGAAGTGCTTTGAAATTAGTCCTTGGATATCGTGTCTTCAATTTACGTCCTCAGTGCAGTTAGCACTTAATATATCCCTTTCAGAAGCAGATTGTCACTGCAAAGTGTCTGTACACAGTCTGTCTAATTCATCCACAGAGGTCCTACTGCATTTCAATTGTGTCTTTTCTATTGCTTTTAGGAGCAAAGCTTGGGGTGCTGCACATTCTTGCCACCTTTTTCCACTTCACTGAAATCATTCACTTGATTTAAAAAACCCTACACAACTAAATTGATTCAGTAAATCCCTTTTTCATGTACAGTAAGTGGTTTGGTGTAAGGCACAAAAATCTTTCTACTTCTACACTTCCTTTCATTTCATACAATTGTCCTTAGAAAAGTAAGTCTATAAATGATAAAAAAAAAATAAAATACAAAGTGGAGCCAAGTTAGAAGGAAAAAGTTTTAACTAGCTTTTTTGCCAAGCTTCAAACAATGCTTTCTCTGATTCTCTTTCTGGCCAGTGGCTGTTTACAGTCACTTGTCATTAACTATACTTACTTATCATGGTTTGCAGCCGTCATTGGCCTGTTTAATACTTCTCTTTTTAAACAAAAACACCCTCAGAAATTGATACAGTAGCCAAAACTATATTCATAAAAACATTTAAGAAAGAGCTCTCGGTGGTTAAAAAAAAAAAAATTTTTTTGAAGGAGCTGAAAAGAAAAAGGTCTTGGAATTACAAGCAGTTAGACTTGGGTTTTTGCGTAATGACTCCTGGTATCCCACTGTGAGAAGACTTTCCCCAGCTTCTCGTCTGCATTCTTCCTCGTTCCCTGCGGGAGAATGAGTTGGATTTGTCTGCCATATTCACAGCAATCGAGGTGATCCAGGTTGAAAGAAAATCAATAAGATGTGTCCATTTATGCCTCACAAAGGAAGAAAGGTCTAAAGAACAGACATGGGACGTGATTCAAGCACTAGAGACTTAATAAGACTTCTACTTGTGTTTGAAGGGAATGGTAATTTATATTTTACTTTGAACTTTTTTTTATGCTTCGTAACTATTGGGATTCGGGCTGACATGGGAAGCAAGGAAAAGAAGGTTTGATGCTGTCTTAGAAGACCTAACCCATTTGGGAAGGCCACGCTCAAAAGTTCAAAAAATTTTGTTTTAGAAGAGATTAAAGAGACATCATATCATCATACTGATTTATCGCTATTGATAAAACTGGTTTAAAGTATTTTGGATTGGGGTACAATAAAAAAAAATTCTTTCTTAGAGAACAGCTGCAAGTTTCTCATTATTAGCTGTCTTTTCTGAGCGTTTGATATCGTTTTGCTTAGAAATAGAGAAGTCATAATAGGTACCCTGGTGCCACTTGAAGCTTTGTCAGGGCAGCTCCCCAAAACTGGTGGTTCTTCTGCTTGATGTCTGTCATGTTAGCCACCAGGGTCCTGCTGTCCCAAGAGTGTACTCTGTCAGCCCTCAGCAAAAATGCTGTCTCTGCTTTAGCTTACGTTGTTTTTTCAAGCCAATCTTGTGGTGTACTTCTGCAAGTGTACTCTTCTTATTCAGCAGGAATTAGGACCTGAGGGAGTTTCAGAAACAAAACCCAAAAAACTTAAAGTAAAATAAATCAAGACAGGCTGCAGGCATGGGTCTAGTTATTGCAATCTTCTTGCTTTGTCATAAAAGACAAAATTGAAAGCAACCCTTCTTATCAAAGGAGTAAATGGCCTCAAAAATTATGTTTGAGGCATGAAATAAAAGCTTGCTGATCAATGAGGTAGTATGATGGCATGGTAGAAGAGGAAATATCTTCCAAATATTTTGGCTATACATTCCCATCAAAATGAAAGCTGATGCTGAACAGGCCCCAGATGAAATGTCTGAAATGGAGATGGTGTACCTGAGGAAAAGGAATTCATATTCTGAAATCTGTCTGTTCTTGATAGGTAGCTCTTTAAGAAAGTTTCAATTATAAGAGATATTTCCAAGAAGAAAATTGTGCTTAGTGCTTTATGCAGGATAAAGTCAAAGTTGTAAAGAGGATAGAGAGAGATTTAGAGCCCACTTTAAAGGTATGCAGAGGTTTATCGTTATTAAAAGTACCATTTGTTCCAAATCAGCCCCTTTTCACTGAATCTTTGGCAGATTTTTGCAGTTTCATCCAACTTTGAGTCTTTTCAAAATAAATTGCAAAGTGAGTTTGAGAAACATTCAGACTATTAGTGGATTTTTTTAGGGCTTAATTGGTATCAAACAAGATTTTAGTGAACACAGCCAAGTGTGCCCATGGCATCGTTAAATGAGCAAAGCTAGCATTTAACTGAGATTGACTTACACCACTGTCCTTCACTTTCAAGAACTGTACTTAAGTGGGATGAGATCAGAATATCAAAGCAGCCCATGTAATGTGCAGTCACAATTTTTTTTTTTTTAAGGTTTCCTTCATATGCGTTTCAACACAGCACTGTTGTGGAACAACCACTAATAAAAGAACTAATAAATAAAAAGAGGTGCTAACAAAGCAATTGTGCTACAGTGAATGAAAACCAATGAGGGGCAGGCTGTATTGCCTGTGAAAATAAATCCCAGCAAATTGGAAAAAGATTGGATGGACCAGCTGACCCGCCTGCCACACAGAAGTGAGATTTTGCGGTTTACAGGCAGCCTTTTTTGACTTAGAGGATCTGAGAAGTGTTTTAGTATCTCATTTACATAACAAAGGAGGTACAAAATCAGCTTTGCATACAGGGGAGGACACAAGTCTGCAATTGAGTCACACAGAGCAGGAGGAGTTTTGAGAGCAGTGACTGCTCGCCAAGGCCTGCTGAAAATTGCCAGCAGACACCATATCTGACGGAGGTATTTCATGGCCATGGAGGGCAGTGAGCTGATATTCTCCAATGGCTGTTGCCTCTTTGGCTTATGTCAAACAAATGTAAATAGCTGTCCTACTTCTCCAGAAAGTCCCACCAGAGAGAACCTAGCTTCTTGGCACCTTGTCCTACACTGCCTTTCATTTCCTAGGGGATGAAGTGTGTTCCTCCCGTACAAAGCCACACTGACAGTAAGTGGGAGCCTGAGGTAATTTCCACCGATGGGTGTTTCTGTTCGGCCCTTTCCAGATCTCTTGGCAAAAACATTGTAGAGTTGAGACAACCCTTGCTACCCTGCTGCTTTTCACCCTTCCTCCTCCTGCTGTCCTTGATTTCTGCGTAGCTCTTCTTTACAAAGAGTTTCCTAACATGTAGTTTAAAGAAGTAACTGAAGAAACTGAAGACTCGGGGTCTGCGAATTCTCCATTTCTGTAAGCTGTTAACAGGTAGACAGAATCTCAACAGTCCCACCTGTGACATGTGCAGATATTTTTATCTGTGTGTGTCCCTGGGAGGATAGGAGGACTCCTGAGGTGGTGTTAGAGGAGGTTTGCATCAGAAAGGGGAACGATACCACCATTTCAGCACTAACTCATGGGTAGAAGCTGGGAGTCTGGAAGCCCCAGTATAGTTTTATGAACAGTGTTGAGTGCGTTGTTATTTCTGGGTATTTTTTTTTTTTTAATACTATTGAAAGGAAAGAAGCAACAGTATTCTGAAATGACAAAGATCTCTGCTACAGCAAAGCCATGGGCTGGGCCAGCGCTTTACTTAGAAATGGAAAAGCACCTTCCTCTGTCTGTGCACAGCCCCTGTAAAGAGCTGGCCAGCCATGGCCTTGGCACTCGGGTGCACTGCATTTTCTACCAAGTGGCTCTGCTTCTCAGAAGCGATTTGTCAAAGGGAATGGGGTAGGTTGGACGCAATCCCTGTTCCAGCCCTCCGGGTGAGCTGCCAGCCCTGCCCCTAAAGAGATGTCGCAGATGTCTTTAGAGCATCAGATATTTTCATGTGATGCAGGGTTTGCCATGCTGAGGTCCTGGTCCACAGACAGAGCTCTCCACTGCTACCACAAATGCAAAAAGGAAAAATATTAATGAAAAGCAGGTTCATTCAGAGCCCCTGCAGCCTCAGCTGCTGCTGAAAGCTAGCTCCAGTTCCCAGAGGAAAGCATTATGTCTCCATGGAGTATTCACCCAGGAAGGCAGCCGTAGATCTATGTATTGATTGTGACTGTTCCATTCATTCTGGGGAAAATTCTGAAGAAAAATGAAACAATTGGGTTTTGTTGATGTGTTTCTTGATTTGGTGCAGCATTTCTGCATGAAAGGAGCAAAAACTTTACCGAATAATGATGAATGGGAGATATAAAAAAAAAAAANAAAAAAAAAAAAAAAAAAAAAAGAAAAGAAAGGAACCGAAACCCCACATCCCAAACCCCCAAAACTGGAAGTGAGCTCAGTTCTCCTTTACAGAAGAACTGTGAAAATTATTCTTCTTTATTAAAAAACAACTCTCATTGGGATGCAAATTTTGATTTTGATTGTCTGTCACGGCCTGCTTTGAAGTTTTTCAGACAAAAATAAATATCTCCATAACAGAGAGGATTATAGTATTCTTGTTTAGAATCATCTGACTAAGAGTGACATCTAATCTCAGAATATATAAGGTTTTATTGAGGCCACTGAGACTTTGAAAGAGCTTGACTCTCTTCTGTTTTGTAAATTTTCTATAAATGGTTTAATAAGGTTTTTAGTTCAGTCCCCAAAAAACAAGGACTAAAACATTTCCATCAACCATATTGTTGAAGAAATACAAAAGACACATAATTCAATTTAAATAAAGCTGTAACTAGGTTATATCATCCTTATCTCAGTAAAAAGTATTTTCTCTTACAATAATAAATAAATAAATATCTATGACTCGGCTTTGAAGGCTTCGCTTGGATAAATCAGGCTTTGGCAGCTCTGTAATTCATGAAACAATACCTCTAGCTCTACTGGAATGGGAGCAGGATGTTTCAAGCTTTATGATTCTGTTCAATTCTGGAGCATTAATGGGGCTATTTGTAAAGAAAGAAATATAATGAGTTATCACAAAACACAGCAAGGACTCTAGAAAGGGGCAGCCTCCCATCCATCACCCGTTCTAGCGTATTCACAAAAGAACAGGGCAAGAAATCTTGTGAGGACGGTGGGGAATTTTGTTTTTACTCTAACCTGACTTTCACAAATCTTGATGGGCCTGGAACATTATTTTCTTTACAAAACGACCCCAAGCCAATACTAAATTCAAAGTGGGAGAGTGTGTGACACAGATTTGTGTGGAGGTTTTGTCTCCCTACATCTTCTCAAAGCATAAAGTAGAGGAAAACTTAATTAAGATTTATTTATGAAAATAAAAGTATTAGATCATTTTTTGTCTGATATAAAGGCTAGGTCAGGATGCTGACGCTGCCATATTTCTGTGCCACCTTCTGGTAGGGCTATAAGTAAAGTTACCTCTTGTTTCTCTCCTCATCTATTTCGGAAGTTTATAACTAAGCCTTGAAAAGTTTTTGTGGGTTCACACTTTGACATATGAGTTTGGAACTTCAGAGCAGTTTTATTTTGAACATTAAAAACCAGAAAAAGGCAAACCCACACTGAGCTGCTTTTGGAGGTTTTTTTTTCTTTTTTTTGTTTTGTTTGTTTGTTTTGTTTTTTAAGTTGTTGAAGCACAAACACAACCAAACCTTGTTGTGATGTATCTGCAATTGTGTCCTCTCTCATCACACTCAGAATCCCTAATGAAGCCCGAAGAAGGTTTTGAGTGAAGGTGGTTTTCAAGAAGAACGGAAGGTTTTGCCCCAAAGATAATGAGATAATTAATGTATTTCATAGCATAGTTCGGAGGCGGTGAAACAGCTCAGAGTAATGAAATGAAACACGCATACCAAAACAAAGGGCACAGCAGGAAATAGTCTAAAGTACATGATAATCAATTTTCACATTATAAGCTTTTACATCTCTCCTTCCATATATCCCATTATAACAGGGCCTGTTGCTTATTAAAAAGGAAATTGAGATGTCACTAACTGTGGAAGAGCAGATCCTCAGGCAGCATAAATCAGTCTGGCTGCACTGAAGCCAGTCACACCAGCTGTGGATCTGACTCGGGATCCATTTGGTGTCGTAGATCAGTTTTCATCTGCAGTCCAGGAGTCTTGCTCTTAAAACTTTCTGTGCTTTGAAGGCTGGAAGACTAAGGGAGGCTTACTGGAGCTACTTCACCATCTAGAAACAAGTGTTGTGCATACTAACAGCAGAAGCTTTAGGAAGATCAGAGAGAGCATCCCGCCCTCTCCTGATGCACAGCGAGGGATGCTGGAGAGGGACCCCTCCAGAGGACCCTGTTTACATACACTCCCCTCCCCTTTCCATAGGGCTGTTTCCTTCAGTAGCCTATTTCCAATGCCTAGAAATATCTGGCTTGGTACTATCTGATAGATATTGGCAAAGAAAAAAAGACCTTATAGTTCTCTCAGCTTGCCCGGCGGAAAAACTGTCTTTGTCACGTGCAAGGAAATACATGAGGGAGATACCGTATTTGCAGCTCAAGTGCTTTTCCATCTGAACATGGTAAAAACTTGTCAGTTCCATACAGAGTCCACTGTACTAAGTATGTGCACTAAGCCCTTTATAGAAAATGAAGCTCAAAGACTTTACTGCAGCATCTCTCCATATGAGATTCTCCGATGTCCTTTCTCCTCCCTGCCTCAATAGTTTTTCGCCAAGCTAAACCAGGAAGCAGATGGAGACATTGAACCTCTTACAGCAAGACAAATGTGTCCTGAAGAGTTTTAACGTTTAAATAAGGCCCATCTAGGACTTCACTCTGTGCAGTGGCATCTGGATGGGGGTACTTCTGACCTAGCTTGGTCATCCTTCCAGGATTCACATCGGCTTTGCCCTTCCTCTTCCTTAATGCAGCAGGCATGGACAAACCATTGCAAAACTTCTCCTCTAAATCCAATGCTCCAGTGCTGAGGCTTTTGCTGCCGGGGCTGCAATTAGGTGGCATGCTCATTGATCTTCTGTCTCAGAGAATTTTTACAGATCTACAGGCTTGACTAGTAAATTTTCCAGTGATGAGTCCCCCGTGTTTTCCAGTGAGATAATTATTTTTAAACCTGGTCTTTATGGGATTTTGCTCTCTACGGTATATAGGTATATCAAGCTATAGATGAGAAATGGCTTGCATGCTTTGACTCTTTAGCTATCCCCTGAACACTAATGAAAATAGTCTCAGCTGTCATTCGTCAAGTACTTGGCTCCATAGAAGTGAGGGAAATTCACCCATGGACATGAAAGGTTATGGCAAAGTGTTCAGCATGCTGCATAATTTTGAAAGAGCAAATTTCACCATATGCCATAAGAATAAAAGCATGATAAAAACCAACGTGAAACACTTGATTTCACAGTATCATGAAGCAGGATTTGAGAGGCCAATGCACTGTGGCCTGTGGAGCTGGTGGCAGTGAAGTGCTCTGAATGAGGCTGTGTTTGGAACTATTTTCTGCAGAAGGATATAACCTGCCTTCCACAGGCATTAAGGCCTTCTGCTCTGGGTGGGTAAGATGAGTTAAGCTGATTCTTCCTCCCTTAGAGCAGCAACCTGAGATCTCCACTCCTTTCTCGCTAATGCCAAAAGCCTACAGTTTGCAGAACTGTAAAATTCTACAAGTTTTGAGCCTGTGAAGTATTGAACTCTGGTAGCTCATGCTACCAGTCTTCATACAGCAGCATCTGCAAAGAATTTTGTTTTTCCTTCAGCAAAAAGAACATTTAGTTGCTAGTGACCATCACCATATTATTTACCATCTATCTTTCCCTTCACATAAATCATGTATATAAAAGTATTTTTGCAGTTTTGCTGCCAATGTCATGCTCAGTGTAACCATCTGCGACTGAACACAGCTCTGAAGTGAGTAATTTCTGGGACACTCTTGTCCACAGCATCTCCATGACCCAAGGCATAAGGCGAGAAGGATTCAATCTCAGTACAACATTGAAAGGGACCCAGAGCAATACTGGATTGATCCTGTCCTGTGTCAGAGGAAATGGTGATGACTTTGTATGCTGGCAACCAGCCTTTTAGAGGTAAAGTTATATAAGTCTAAAATGTTTCTAGCTGTAACAGCAGAAAAGCAAGGCTGTATGCTGAGCCACCTGGTTGTACGGAGGAGTTGCTTGTAAAGCCCCATGGCCAATGAAAGGAGATTGTTCAGGTGGCTTTGAGGAGGAGGCTGGCAGGATTGCTTTATACATTATACATTTCTCAGGCAGAGGAAGCACATTAAGCCTACTGAAGAGAGATTTCCAAGTCAAAGTTATATCAGTTGCTTATATATATGGCGCAACCTCCCCCCCCCTCCTATTTGCCTTGGGGGAAGAAGTGTTTTCTTCTTTTGCAAGTTTTGAGATACTTTCAGAGCCACAGAGAGAAACCCTGTGGGACGAGAAGGGATTTGGATGTGTTTAGAAATATTAAAATGTGAACATTAAATGTAGGGGATTTTCCTCTTCCTTTGATTTATGAGGACTAAAATGTAACTTCTAGCTGCAGCCAACATTTTGAGGCAATTACCTAGTACAGAGAGGAATAAGAAACTGCCCTAGCTCTTTGCCCAAATGCTAAGGAATTGATACTGCTTAGAGATGCTGTGTAGGAGTTAAGTTCAAATTGTTTATTTTTTTTCCTTTCCAGACTTTGATTGTCTGGGTTTTGAATCTGGTCTCCGTTGTAGCCCTTATGTTGTCTCTGCAGAGATCACAGCACTGCTCCCAAAGCCAATTTGAACAGCCCTTCAGGGAATGTCCTGCTGTTCGGTGCTTTTCCAAACAATGCACAGCTGCTGAAATGGCTTTTTTCGGTTCCTTGTATTGTGCCTCTTTCCCCTCCCACAGTACGATAGATGATATGGATGAGTGTGTTTGAAGACGTGTTTTAAATGAGGTGAGAGTGGCTTGCTGCAGTCTCTTCTTACCTGCAAAGAATAGCCCTTAGACCTTCGGCACTGCTCTAGTTCGTTAGGGACTAGGTGAGTCCTGAGACATACTGAGTCTCCTGAGGGTGACATTGTTTCTTCTCCTTCTCTGACACACACCAGGCTCACAGTTCTACATCAAGGCCTTGCCACCTACCCAAGTCTCAACTCATGATCTAGACAAGCAGCCCTAAATAAATCACACATGTGTTACTGTGGGGACCATTTAATCTTGGTCACCTGTGTGTGTCTGTTCCTTGCCCCCAACTGCTCCTCAAAGGGAGGAAAAACACTCGGAAGCACCTCTCAGCCTCTTAATGCCAAACAGATGTTTTTGCTGTCCTGCTCTGCTCACATTTGTGCCCCTGTTGTATGTGTACATGTGGAGCACATGCACAGTTAGCATCAGTGAGAGTACTGTGGGGCAAACAAAAAGAATTAAGAAATGGTTTTCAGCTGCGTGCAGGCGAGAAGAAGCAGGAGGAGAAGCGTGGAGCTGGTACCTGAGACGTGGGCAGTTTGCACGGCTTGAGGAGCTCCCAAATTGTTCCTCCTGCAGCAGTAAAGACTGCATCTTGCTCGTGGTTTGGGGAGAAGCGGCGGCACCGCTCAACCTTTGCAGGGAGGAGTAGAAAAAGTCTACTCTGGGTGCAGTAGGGAACAAAATCCATCTGCCTGAGTGGCCTTAATAGGGTCCAGAGACCTGCCACTCTGCCAGACAAATTCTTGGCACAGGGCTGGTGTTGCCAAGAGCTTCACTTTCTGTCTATTGTTGCTAGGAGGATAGAGGAGAGAAGAGCTGAGCAGGGTTCTGTGTAAATGGTCCATCCTTAGCGTCTTTCAGTTTAGCTTTCACTGACTGAGGCCCCCAAAGTACTTAGCATGAGTAAAGTTTTCAAAAGCATGAGTAATTTAGGAGATTAAAAGGCATTTTCAAAAGTGTCGACTTTTCAAAGTGCCTAATTTCCAGCAACTTTCAATGAGGTTTGGGAATCTCAAATCATTTGAGTTGCTTCAGTGAATAGCGCTGTTGATTGCAGCACAATGCATCATCGGTTGGTGTCCTGCTTGTGTCAGAGGTCAGTGCTGAGTGACTCTGGGGAGGGTGTACAAATCCCCGTCACCGTGCAATGCTGAGGAAATTCTTCCTGTCCCTTCCTGGAGGTGGCTTTGAGAGCTCAGAGCCCTCCTGTGTTTCTGGGATGGTTACACAGGGGTACTGTGGGAGGAGTTCAGTCAGGCTCTTTTTAAATTGCCTGTGTTTTCTCCAGGGTTTGATGACAGGTGCTGTATCAAGTTTTACTCTGACCAGTTTTCCCACTTTTTTTTTTCTTATTTTGCTGTCTATAACTTTCACTCATGTCTTTGTTCAGTTTTGTCATAGGAGACTCTATGTACTTTTATTAACTTGTATAGGTATAATTGAATATATAAAAACTTTCAGTGTAAAAATTGTTGTTGGTTTCTTATGTGCGTCTTTGAAGCAGTCATGTGAAGCACTAACTTAAATACCTTGCTGAACTGTGGGCTCACAGAAGGAGAGATGCACATGTTTAGGAGGAGGAAGGGCTCAGCATTTGCATTTGGATGCATGTCTTACGGCTTCAGAGCTCTTTAAACTCTTGAGTGGAGCAACTCCAAAGTTCAAAGCAGTGTGATTTTTGGCAGAGTTTTTTTTTTCCTAAGATTTCTTCTTCAGGGCATAAAATATTCTGCCCTCAGTGCATGTACATAACTCTCATTGGCCTTAAAAGAAGTTACATGCCTACATCAAAGGAAAGATTTACCCCATAATGATTCATCGTGAGCCTGACAGGCAAACACAACACTGAAGAGCTCACAAGCCAAAGCTCCTGAGCTGGCAGGATGGCAGAGTTCAGATCTCTGCTGATCAGCCACATTGAAACTCTGATTTTCAGCAGTTTTTAATTTTTGTAATTGTTTAAGTACAGTAGGGATCAAACCACGTGTTTTTCACTTGGCAGAAGAAACAGTATGAATCAAGCAGAGGAGACAGCCCTTAAACATCACATGTGGGAGGTAAATCAGGGTCAGATTAAATTGTGATGCTTTTTTCCTTTAAAGTGGATCTCCTTATCCCTGGCGTTACGCTGGAGACACAGAGCCACAATATTCTAAAGCAAATTAGAAATACCTCTTTATTAAATGTGATTGGGGAAAGTCCTGGGAAGGAATGTGTTAATGACTGGTGATTGAATGCAGTGGTTTGCAAGCTCTAAGCAGCTTTAGTGTCTCCTACCACAGCCCTGATTTAAAATTCATAAATGCTAATCCTCCATAATTTACGGTTTAAAAAGCAGCCCCACTCACAGGCCCTGTGGCTACAGCTCTGTCAGAGTAATTATGCCGCCAAGCTGAAATTGGACTACTAACTGAGATATTAAACAGGGTAGGAAATCCTCTTCCCTGGCAGCCTACCCAATTATTCCAAATAAGCAAACAGATTAGTGAGTAATTTTCCAGTTAAATCTGGTGATTGGTGCCAGAATTGTATGTTAAATATTCAGAAGTAAATAGATTAAAGATGAAATGTCCCCTTTTCTCAAGCTTAATTTAGTGTGTATATTAAAACTTTTTAGGGGGGAAAAAATCTTCATTGAAGTGCAATACGGTCGCTTTGAAAACAGAACCTTTCCCGGCTTGTTTGCACTTGGGGCAGTGCCGTTCATTAGCCGGGGTGCGTTGTGCTGGGGGAACCTTGTGCCACATTAGACACAGTATCGGTCCTGCTGTTCCTTTGTCCCTCACCTTGGAGGAGCCCTCCTGGGCGGCAGCGCTGCAAGACTGCGCACAGCTCTGTGCGGGCTGCTGAGGACAGCTTGTCCCCAGGGGTGTGTGACAGCGGTGTGCTGCAGGGTGCTGCCAATCCAGTGTCAGCAGAAGAGTCGGTGTGGGACTGCTACCTGCCCCGGTCCCTTCAGTGATCTGTTTGGTGGTGTGATGTGTCAAAGCTAATAGTAAAGATGGGTGTCTCTTATTCATTCTGGCTCTTGGGGAGGGGATGTACTTTTTGCTTCTAAATTGGGTTTTAATTTCCTCACTGACCTGCCCAGAGTTCACGTTTTTTACCTTTCCAAACACTCCTTATAACACAGTGTTTGACTGGGACCCAGAACAGAGGGAAGGTGGGGGCAAAAGGAAGGAAAATATGGACTGAATACCCAACTCCCACAACTTCTGCGTGCAGGGCAGGACACAGGGCAGCTCAGCTCGAGTAGTCCAGGAACATGAGCAGTAGGTCTGTCCCTCTGCTGCTTCGCACGACAGGCTGTGCATGGTCGCCCCAAAGAGCTGAGTCAAGGAGAGGGTGAAGTTGTGTTCTACCTAGAGAGGTCAGCCAGCCTTCAGTAGCTGAGGGGTGCTGTCCTGGGAGAGGCCCGGCTCTGCTCTGGACATGCTGTGCTGTCCCCTGGACCACTTCAGAAGGAATCCACAGGTTGTGGCACCTCTCAGGAAGCAGGGCCAGCACGTCTCCCCAGAGGGCTGGGGTGGGCGTTGCTGCACAGATCCAGGGTTGGTTGGTTGCTGCAGGGACCACAGTGGGAAGCCAGACTACTCTGGGAAGCCCAGGTGGTGCACACTGCATGTTAGGACTGCAAAATTCTTTCTGGAAGGAAGTCTGAGGGAAATGTTTTTGACTTCATGGATTAAAGCAAGGACTTGTACCTATTTGCTGGAAACATGCATTTACATATCAATATGCAACAGCGCTGAGGAGAGGGAAGCTACATTTGAGGAACTGGAATAGTTATAGCACCTGACAGAATTTGCTTTGAAGTTGTTCCAAGGATCCCAAATACTATGAATGATGTTTTATGCCATTTCTAGTGTTTTCTCCAGACACTGAAAGCTTGTTCTGCTAAGGAAGTGTACCATCCTCTCATTTGGAAAATGAAGTGGAGGAGCAGAACCTGCTTATCAGGAGGTTGAGGTACAATAGCCCTGGAGCTTAGTGCTGCATAGTGTCTCCTGAAAGGGCACAGCTCTGGTCTCTGCTTCAGGAGAGAATTAAGCTGAAGTGAGGTAAGGAGGTTAGAATTGTAGCATCGTTTAGGCTGGAAAAGACCTTAAAGATCATCAAGTCCAGCCATTAACCTAACACTGCCAAGTCCACCACTAAACCACGTCCCTAAGCACCACATCTACACATCTTTTAAATACCTCCAGGGATGGCGACTCGACCACTTCCCTGGGCAACCTGTTCAATGCTTGACAACCCTTTCGGTGAAGAATTTTTTCCTAATATCCAATCTAAACCTCCCCTGGCACAACTTGAGGCCGTTTCCCCTTGTCCTATTGCTTGTTACTTGGGAGAAGAGAGTGACACCCACCTCTCTGCAACCTCCTTTCAGGTATAGAGCGGTAAGGTTTCCCTTCAGCCTCCTTTTCTCCAGGCTGAACAACCCCGGTTCCCTCAGCCTAGAAAGGGTTATCTCAACTCTTGCACATCCCAGAGGCTTTTTCTTCTGCTGCATCCTCCCTGGAGAGGCTTTTTCACCTCAGCCCTCTGCTGGAATGTGCCTTAAAGGCATAATTGAGCTCATAAAAATTAAGTGGTGTGCAATCGTTAAAAGAAAACAAAACAAAGACTCTAACTAAATTTTGTTCAATAAATTCTCTAGAATCAATCTAGTTATGTTTTTATTACTGTCAGAGCTCACAGCACAGTTTCCCTTTCTGTGTTTCACAAAGCTGCAGGGGCTTTTGTTAGGTTTGGGTTTTTTTTCACACCACTACACATGATGACATTTTGGTTTTGTACAGAGAAGTGTTAAAGCCGAAACTACAATTTTTTTTCAGCTTGTGAAGATCCTTCAGATCAAATCTAAAGGCTTACCTGGTCAAAAATGGAATAGATTGATGGATGTGGAGGAATCTAGAATGAGTTACACTGGTGAGGATAGAGCCCTGTGAATGCCAGGTAGTTAGTTACAAGGCACTAGAAATATAATACACAGCTTCTGCCTCTCTGATAAGTTCACCCAGTCTGGCTAAAAGTGTATTTTCTTGATTATTTTTGATGGTAATGGTGACAAATTGTAGAACTTGCGGTGTCCTGTCTGCACAGATCCTTACTACGCCTTCTTGCTGCCATAACCCTGATGGTTCAGCATTTGCTGCACATTTCAGACCTCCTCTGTCTTGAAGGAGAGCTGTGAGTCTGCTTCAAAGCATTACAAATGTCAGCATGTCTTCCGTCTCCTGTCTCCTGCTCTGTCCTTCTAATAAGGAATTTTACATTTTTTCTAAATATGACAGAAGTCACTTAAAGGATGTCATTCTCCAGCAGGTTTGTCAGTTGGGCTCTTCTTAGCAGAAGCCATTTGAGTCTCCTGCACAGTAAAAGAAAGTGTTTTCAGTTGCTTCCCGATTCTTTCCATTTGAAATCTTCTCTATACGTGTACTGCTTTCAACTTGCCTATGAAGTCTTTGTGGTCAGCCTGGGTTTTATGTACTCTTGGTTAATCTTTCTAAGGTTGTGAAGGGCCATCACTTGGGATCTAGCAAGTAAGTGGACATGAAGCAAAGAGCTGGACACAAAAATTGTCATAATGGAATAGGTCAAATAGCCATTCACCAGCTGTAGTGTCTATTCTGGCCTCTGTGAGCGGCTGTTTCTCTGAAGACTTTAGGCAGTCTGTGTTCATCTTATTGGTTTTGACCATCATATCAATCTACCATTTGGTGAGTGAAGAATTTCTTATTAGTCCCTGGTTTTGTTTGTTCTTGATTCCCAGAAGCACAGTGCTTAGTGGCTGTTACCAGTGAATTATTTGTGGTGATGTGTTTGATTCCATCCTTAGAGTTGCCTATATATAATCCTTTTAAAGAAATTAAAATCCCTCACATATGCTTCCTCAATGATATCCTGCTACAGTGAGTTCCAAAGGTTAATTATATGTTTTGCTCAAAGCTACTGCTCTAATAGGGTCCTTGGGATGAAGGTTCCTGACCCTTTTAAGACAGTGAACTAAAGCAAACAGCAGAAGAACCCACTGAGGCTGTTATCCTGTGGGTGGCTATTTCTCTCTCTCAGTTCCTTTTCATCAGGACAGCCTTACCGAAGAGACAACCAATCAAGCCTCCTTTCAAGAAGGTGCCCAGAGTCTTTGCTGGCATCATGGAAATGGAGATTAAGGCAATGGTTTCCTCATCATTTTTCCTAAGTGTTAGTTTTTTGGTTTTGAGAAGATGTTCTGCCAAGATCACCTTTCCTCACTGCGGGGGACCCCTTTGGTACCCCATGGAGGGGCCTGCACAGCCCTGCCCTGAGTGGGCTCAGCTGCCCTGGAGGTTTTTTCTGCTGCTTTGTGAGGTTTGGGGGTAGCTGGGAGGCAGACCTGAGCTGTCTGTTGCCAGTTATGTCCACAAATGCGTTCCCTCTTTGCTGTGTTTTCAATGTTTCTAAATGTGAATGTAAGTAGAAATGATTTTGGAAACTTCGAAAAGAGTGCCATGAAGAGTTCCTCAAAAAAGATAAAGTGTTGATAATTTAATCTGTGTTTATAGCATTTGATCTTAAAAAGCCTGCAATCTTATGTATTTCATGTATCTATTTCCCTTGAGGAAAGCAGATAAGGGCATCCAGTGCTTCAGCAGCCGGTTAAAATGAACCTGAAATGGAAAACATGGTTGTAATTAAAATACAAGTGGCCAGCACCTACTCTCATTAGCTAAGATGTGCCATTGGCTCTGTCAGTATTTTAAGGGAACCTTGCTGGAGCTGGAATCAGCAAGGGTTTCCGGTCTTGTTGNCTTTCCTCACTGCGGGGGACCCCTCTGGTACTCCAAGGAGGGGCCTGCACATTACCTGTGACATTACCTGGATGCCAGGACAGTTCAGATTTGTGGACAGGTGGTGCATGAGAGTGTGTGATTTTTCAGCCCTTGCACTGGTTCTGTGATTATAGGAGGAAGAGAAAAAGGTTTCTGGAATAGCTTTCCTGAACACATGGTCAGTGTTCAAGGCCCTCTGTTGCTAACATAACGTAAAAGATCTCTTAAGAGGTTGACTGATGTTTGTCACACTGAAGAGACTACCTTTGTATTTCTCCTTGAAATAGTCCTCTGAAGCATTGTTGTGTGCGAGGGCTGTCTCTGACAGACAGATAGACACTGCTGTCTATCCAGGAAAAGAAAGCAAGAACAACTGGTGGTTCTGAATTACCACATAAGAATTATAAGGAGAAATGATATCTCTCAAGTAACTGGGTCCCAGACCATTTAGGGTACTGAAGACTTCAGTCAGTGCCTTGAAATGTATTTATCAGCAAATAGAGCCAGGAGTGTTTTGTGCTATTAGGCCAGTTCAGCACATCACTTCAGTGTTACTTAAGACATGCTAAGTTCACTGCACTCAAGGCACACACTGGATATGATAAACTCTTTGTCCATAAAATGTCCCCCCATGGATAATGTAGCACTACTTTATTGCTAAGGGTGATTTTGCATCTGTCTGTCTCAACAACACAAAACCTGGTAGTAGAGCTGTTGTGCTGTACCTGTATTGGTTGTGTGATTGGTTTGCTAAGTGTAGAAATCTGAAGTGATAGAACTTTGTAATATACAGTATAACAATTGGCAAGTGTTGTACATTTATTTTCACAAGTGAGGGAGTGACCCATAACTCACATCCATCACAGTGTGTGAAAGCACAGCTCACTGTAGTATAGCAAGCAAGGGAATCATTTATACGCAGGATGTTATTCGCTTCAACCTTTCCCCTTTCCTGAACACAGTCAGGATCTATGTGTCTATTGCTGCCTGCTCTGTGTGCTGGCATAGATGTACGATGGCATCACAAAAACTGGAAGGGGAAGAAATGAGATAGGAACAGAAAGGGGAGTGGGTAAACGTTGTCGGAGCAGATAGGAATTTAAGTGGTCAGGCTTGTCAAGGAGAAGAAAAACTGCAGGGTTGGAGAGTGACTGAGATTAGAACTGACTTTTGGAGAAATGAGAGCTGAGAATACCTTTCAGCTCAAAAAACATGTGGCACAGGGTGAGCATGGAGAACTGGAAATTAAAACAGTAAATAAAATGGAAATGTGTTTGATGTAGGGAGCAACAATGTATGTTTCATCCTTTTACTTCTGCTCTGGTTCCTCTGTCATTGTTCCCAAATTTAATGTTGCACTTTTCAACAGGACCTCTATCCTGTAGCAATTTCTGTGAAAAATCTCCTTCACAAACGGCCAGAGCAGCTGAGGAGAAACACTAGTTTGGGAACTTCAGCAGAGCTTGGTACCTAGCTGCCTTCAGCAGGCTTGCAGACCCCCTGCATACTCTGCAGAAAGTCTCTGTCTTTACCTCTGTACCATATGAATAGTAAAGCTAGCTTTTATTAGTTGTATATGGAACCACCGAGCTACCTAGAGGGATTGTGACCAGGCACTTCTTTGCTGGAAACTGTGTGCAGCAAGATGAAGCCTGTTCTAAATTTCTGAGCAAGCAGGAAAGGCAAAGGGGGAGGTATGGTTATTTCTCCTGTGGAATGATTTGATAGATTTACCAAGGGATATAAGGAATAATGCAGTAGAAGGAAGAAATTAGTCTGGATCTCCCAACCCCCAATTTAGCAGCGTAACTGTAAGATACACTTCCTTCATACTTGCGTTCGGTTGCAGGAGGTTTCCCACTCTGTGAGTTGTATTTACATGGTTTTGAAGATCCCCTGGGAGATGGAGGAGGAGGCCACAAGTATAAGCAGCTCCAATAGGAAAGAAAAAGTTTCTTGGTAGACAAATTGAGAGCTGCTGGCTTGCTTTTAAGAGTGTAATCAGTTTGCAACTTGTGCCAGGCTTTAGCAGTAGGTGTTTCTCTCCACTCTGGTCCTAGTCTGTGCATGCATACAGACAATAACCCAGCACAGCTCAGGCACAAGGGATCTCACCTGTGCCACAGGGCAGGAGGAGTTAGCGCCCAGGTGTTTCTGACCATGATGCTGAGGCAATCTCTTTTCCTCAGGACTGACTTCCTTTGTGGTGAGAGTAACCGTTTTGTCATCTACACCGTGCTCCTGTGTGTCATTGCAGTGCTGGACTCACATCCTTGAACTCAGAGCACAAAAACCCCTCTGGTTTTTGAACTGATGGTTTGTTTGTTTTTCCTCTTTGGTCGATGCTGGGATCAGTGATGTCAACTTGTTCTATTTGCTTTGACAGGAAAATGTTTTCAGAGTTCATTAGGATGGCATCAATTCTAACAGCTGGCACACGAACATTTGATGACCTTCATGTGTGGGAAGAAATATGTAGGCAAAACTTCCATTAGTTTGAAAAAATGCTTCCACTCAGTGCTGTTCTAATTCCTGAAAGGCAGTTTCAACGAGAAGTGTTGAGCAATCCCTGTTCTTGATCTGCCAGTAGGCTCCAGAGATGGAGCTGCAACCGAAACTACCGGGAACCACTGCATACTGAGTCTGGGCTAAGGTCACTGTTAGGTCCAGCTCTCCACTTACCTGCCAGGGAGGTGTTGCCAGCAGCTGGTTTCTTCTTGAACACTGACAGTGCAGCTCCTTGGTCCTGGTCGGCTGAGCTGGTAGAGCCAGTCCAGTGTAAACACGATGGTAACTGCATCCTGTGCCTCCAAGTGCAGAATATTCCTGATGCTTTCCTGGTAGTTGCCCTCAGTGACATGATTTCATTTGGCAACTTTGAGCTCATTTTCATCAATTATAGGGCTCATTAAAAGAGCTGGACTGACTGGCATTGCTAGCAGCTGAACCTCTGGGCTTATCCACAGGAAAGGAAGAGCAGGAATTGGCTTTTCCCTCTTCAGTGCATCTGCCCTACAACAACAGAGTCACTGCCTCTCAAAGCAGGAGGGAAGGTGAATGTCCGTGGCTTCCTATGGCCTCTAACAGCAAGGGGCAAGTATTAGCAAGAGCTTTTGCAGTGAACACACCCCTTCATAGCAGCCAGACTGAGCCCACCAAATTACTCTCACAGGGACCACAGCAGGAGTTGCTGAGAGCCCCCAGTTCCTGCTAGCCCATAGGATTAGCAAGGACAAGGTAAAAATGACAGTCCAGGCATTTGCCACTGCTTGTCCTTTGAGTCTTCCCACTCCCTTTGCTTCAGAGCTGTGACAGTGCTGCCAAGCCAGTCTGTTCTTCCTGCTGCCTGTCTCCAGCCCTTTCCTCTGACCTAGCTTAGCTCTTATTTACTTTTTTTTAGGAATTCGCCGCATTTTTATGTTTTTCTCTCATATCCTGTAATCAAGTGAAAGGTGTCTCTGTGGATAGAGGGCATTTGTACTCAGCCTTTGTTTGATGTTTGCTCTTTCCTAACGCTGCTGCCTGCTGTAAGAAAAGCCAACTGCTGCCCACATGTTGCCGTGCTCCCTTAAATTACGGAGGGTGAACGTTTATGGCTGCTCTTGCTGTTGCTCTTTCTCCATACTCTTCTAAATGATAGTTTTCACAAGCAATTACTGAGATAGGGAGTCAGGACTGGTTTCTGAGGTGTGCCACTTAGTGGCCTACACATAAAAATGGAGACGGGAGGAGGAGGATGGCAGAGGCTTAATACCATGTCTTGCTTAAGAGAATGTCCTTCAAGCAAGCAGAATTCTACACCTTGTAAAAGTATGACTTTAATTTTGCCTTTCAAATGTGAACGAAGCAGGGCTGTCAACACATACTGTGTTCTTCCTTGTCAAACCGTTTCACTTAGTCTGTCAGCTGTAAACAGCTTAAGAGGCATGTCATTCCGGTATTATTATGGCACTTTTAGATTTGTTTTTAGATTGGCTCTGTATCTGTTCCTGCAAAAGGTGCAGATACACAGATGACATGGGTTATTTATTGTGTTACTGCAAAATGCTGCTTGCTGTTTTGTGGTAAGAGCAGAGTAACTCCATGTCAAATAATGGGCACTGCAGAGTACTCATCCTGTAGTACCATGGCATTGCCATTGCCATACTTTGTCACATCAGTTGTGTCAGCAGAGCAGTGTGCTTACTTCACTCCAGGTGTGTATGGCCTTGCAATTCATGTGAAGTTTCCTCTTCCAGGGGATAAGGGAAGCAGAATTAAGACGTCTGGAGAAAGAACTCTGTTCAACAGACTCTGTACTTTTGGTTTTTTCAAAAAGTTGCTTTACATATTTAAATAAGCAGTGTTTAAGCTGTCGATGACAGCTTAACTACTTCATCCCAGAACATTTTGACAAGTGATTTTCAACGTCTTGGCTTCCCAGGATTTTGACAGTCCCCAAAAACCATGAACTGATTTTATATGTCACATGTTTAATTTATTTGAGATGCATGTATTATGTTGCAAAAGCAAGAAGGAGGGAGTTAAAGGACAGGGTGATACCTCCATATTTATGATCATCAGCTTCTTCACTGTGTCATTACAAGGGAAAAAATGTTCAGAGATACGGAGTGCACAAAGCAGTCAAACTTCTGTTGCCAACCCGTCTGGATTGTGATTTATACAAATTGTTGGTGCAGTTTCTCTATGACTGCACTGAAATCCACAGAGCTGAACCCAGCCTCACTGCCTCCCTTGGACTTGGCTTCTGCTGTGTGTGTGTTGTCCCCACGTTGCTGGCTGCGTGGCCATGGAGGGTGGCACAAAGGGACCTTCATGTTGCCTGACATCTGAGCAGTGGTGAAAGAGAAAGGTAGATGTTTTCTCACTAGAAATGGGTGAATTTCTGTCTGTCTGTCTATGTATTCCATAGAATTGTCATCGGAAATAACACAAATGTGTAAACTGATCTTCACTTTAGTCCCAAACTGGAATGGAGACCGAATGTTTTGAAGAAAATTCGTGTTCGCTCTGTTTTGGGACTTCTTTTAGGTGTTCTCCAATTTTGAATTGCTTCTTTTTCACTGCCTGCATTAAAGCAGAAAAAAGATGGGCTACTCCCTGTGCCTTCCTGGGTCCTGGATCAAGAAGTGAGGGGAAATACAGGGAGAGAATTGCTTTTGTAAAGCTCCTAGGCTATGTTAGATACTGAGAAATGTGAATAATTTAACCCCAAAAAAGTTCATATTTCAATATCATACCGCAAACCCTTTTGGATATTACCCAGTGTCTGTTTGGATTTTTTTGTCATGAGTGCTTGATATACTGGCATATTAGAATCATTGAAAAAATCCTCATTTATTCTATTCAAATCTCAGGGTGTCACTACCCTTTTTATACAACAGAATGCCACTTTATTGTGTAACAGAGTTGTTTCCATCAGTACTAAGCAGCACACGCCCTTAGTAATTTTTAAATTTAAAGGAGTAGCTATTTTATTCTAACCAATTATTGACATCAAGTTACAAATGTCAGTATAAATTATTATTTTATAATAATGCTGTAAGTGCATAACAGAATATCCATGTATTCTAAAAAAAATTAGAAACTTTAATTTTCCTGAAGCTGATTTAGGAAAATTAAAATGAGCACTGCAGCATAGCCCGACCAGCGGACGAGTCGGCCCTGCTATGCCTGCCAGGAATACAGGTGTCCAGGCGAGCTTGCTGGCAAGCCCAGAGCCGGCACATGTTGTTTGGTTTTCCCCTAATGGAGAGGGGGAAATGGGAAGAGACATGACAGCTCTTGACAGTGAGAGGAGGATAGAGTTGCCTGTGTCAGGAAAAAAATAGCCACTTTTGCAAGAATGAGTGGTTAGAAAAACAAAAAAATAAGCATTTTCAATATATTACAAACACACAAAATTATCTGCCAAAAGGGCAAGATAATTATCTTAATGTGATTTTTGACCAAGATAAATTTATCTTCTTTTATAAACTGGGTAACAATTTGAATCTTATGCAAAACCTAGAAATAAATCTAAAAAATATGATAATGTAATAAAATCGAAATTATTAGCAGTCCAAGTGCCATACTTGAGGCAGTAAAACCTTTTAAATTCCAATGGAAAATAGGCTAGTAAAACTGGAGTAAGTTACTCTACTTTAATCACTTGATAAATAGCTACAATGTTTGGAAGAATTGATAGTGTCATTACAGCAACATCCCTTTTTATAAACAGCCTGGTGCTGGTTTGATTCTGATTGCTGCCAGAGGAACAGTATCAAAGTAGTGTTGCTCCGGCAGTGTAACCTGCGGGGTGAGCGGGAGAGGGATTAGCTGCCTGAAGTGAAGGAGGTGCAGGCTTTTCAAAGGTGTGGATGCTAATTCTGGGAGTGATGGAAGAGGCTGGGTAAATCCAGAAAATGCTTACGGAAGAGAAAGCACGGAGTAGACAAAACAGGTTCCTCTGAGCACACAAAACAGTGGAAGAACAGTGAGGGAAGTTGAGAGGTTTGGGCATGAACATGTGTTTGCTTTCTCACCAGAAAGAATTCTCCTGGTGGGCTGGTGTGGTCCCATCACCAAACACAGCTCTGACCTCCCTGGCTCGCAGTTTTGCTCTACCACAGATGTGACGGCCTCATTTGCAACCCCTTTTTCAGAAATGACACACCAATATGGATGTCTTAATTTTTGCAAGCCCAGTATCAGACACCAAAGGCCTAATTTTTAAGATATTCCTAACTAATTACAGCTTCTTCATATACTTGTGGGTACTGTGTCCACGTTTTGGTGCCCATGAATGCACCTGAAAATGCAGACTCGTTTTGCAGGTTTGGTCCTTAGCAATGCTGTGCTTCAGTTCTTACTGTGCAAATCCTGTGTTTGACCCTTCTTGGGCTGCAGAGCTATTGAGGGGGTATCAGCATTATCCTGATGACTGCTATGACCTTTGAGGGCAACAAATTTACATTTATCTGGAAAAAAACATCTCTAGAACACCTGCTTCTAGGCTGGGTCTTTTCCCAAAAACTACTTAGAAATTGTCTTATTTTGTGGATGGTAGCAAGAAAAGCAGGGTTCCGTAAGGTGAGAAGAAGAGGAACATGTCTAATAGTTCTGTCATGTTAGCAACAAACCCAAGAATAAACAGAAATGCAAAGGAGAGAGGTACTTATCTTCTTCCGCAAATCACGTGATAAGCTTCTCCCATAAAGATTGTGGGCTAAGTGAAATATGTAAAATAGCTTGTTGAAGAAAAAATTGGTTCAAGTGGGACTGAATGGCTCAAGAGATTAGTGATGGGATAATAGCTTTTCTCCATTTAAGTGGCAAACCAGTTCAAATCAATTCTAGGTCTCTAGAGAGTGAAAGGTGTTGCTATCCTGTGACTCCTTCATAGTTATCTGAAATGATTTTTTGGTCTCAATCCCATCCTTAGTTGCCAGAAAATTATCCCCAACCCAATCAACACTAAATTACTTTGAACTAACTGTTGTCTTCTCCCCCTGAAGATGCACAACCTTCAAGGCTGTGTGTATGGATGGCAGCTGTTTTATTTAGTGCTATGTTGCTGGTCAGAAATATTTTGTTTTACATGGAATGGACAGATTGCACAAAAGAATAGAGATCCTGGATTATGGTGTAATGTAAAATTGTTCTTTAAAAAATGCAATGATTTGTTCTTTTAATGCAGATCTCTTGGGAGAACAGGGCTACTTTTGGGCACCTTCAGCTGCCCTCACGTGCACCCAGAGCTGCACCTCTTCTGCAGCACGCGAGCATGCCTGCCTGCCTGCAGGCTGTTGGGACTTTCCCCTACATGAATGTAAATCACGAAGCAGGGCCACAACTTAGGAAACAGCTATTGGTCATAAGTAACAACTGGAAAATTCAAATTGGCAGCTTGCCCTCCAGGTTTGTTTTGAAGCATCTATTTCGTGTGTGAAGCTGGACCAGTGAACTGATGCTAGGGACATGCCAACTTACAGTAGCTCAGAATCTTGCATAGCAATTTTGTTCTGAAAGATTATAACAAGTAAAATAGCAGACGTTGATTATTCTGCCAAATGTAAAGATTAAGCAAACTGTAAGAAGCAATGCTTACCAAGCCAAGGAGGATTTGAATCTTTTAGTGGCTATAACAGTAAGTCTAGAGCTAGTGAACCACAGCAGAGTTCCTATTATTCAGTGTACCAAACCAAAAAGAGACCTGGGGTTATTAGAGAAAAATCCCAGCAGTTCTGTGTGTATGACTGCTTGGAAAAAAACAAATATGATATTATGACAATGTAAAGGTGTCAGAGAATTGAAATCACATGGTTATAGTCATATTTTCTATAGAACTGATGCAATATGGATTTGGTTGCAGTCGCCTTGCAGAAAAAATATTATTTTTGCCGTAGCGCAGACAGCTCCAGGTTTAAGAATGCTCATAGGGGGAAGGCTAAAGGGGTTACGGATATAAGGCGCAATAGAGGTGACCTATGGGAACTTTCATTATTATATGGAGCCTTGATGAGTGAAATGAGAGGAATTGCTCTCCATCATGAAAGGCTGAAATGTCGAGGGAGCAACTGCAAATTAATCTATTAAGTAGGAGGTTGAACAGTGTGACTCAAAAGGATGGAAACATATGGAATAAACTGCAGTGTAAAGTCACAATGATTTCTAAACACAACCTTAAAGACATCCACCTATGATTTTTGCAGTGAAACTGTGTTTTTTATGTATGTGTGCAAGACAAAGTTTAAGCAGACAAAATGAATCTCTCCCTGTTCAGCTACTCCCAATATTTGTAATGACTGGGTCTGAATGAGAAGTTCTGTGCTGATCTGTGTGGCTTTAACCAGAACAGTGTGCCGGGAATTTTTCTTTTTTAAAAGACACAGCAATGAAATGCCTCACAGGCAGTTTTCTCTGTGGTGATTTTCCTGTTTTGCTGTGACATTTTTAACTTGAATTTAGTGTTTGTAAAAGGTGCTATTTGACAGCATTGTGTAAGTGAAAGCCTCTTTTTGTTGATAGATCACGCACACTCAAGGCTGGGGAAATTTCTCTATGTCAGCCTGGTGAGGGACACCCCCGCAGCCTGAAGAAACCAGCTTGGTAAGTCCACATCAGTCAGTCCAATCTTATGTTAAATGTCGCTGTGTGATTATTTTTAAAGAGCTCACATCTAAAGGATTTGGAGAGAGGAATGAAAAGTTACCCAACTGACAGGACTGCATGGGTTATTTTTTCTTTCTTCTCAGCAGTGGTTGCAGCTTTCTGAAGTGTTGATGTTTTGTCCACTAGTGCCTGGAGTGAGACTCAACACAGATGACCAAGTACATGTTGGTGGAGCTGATCCTCTAGGATGTAGCTGCCCCTCACTGTGTACTTGGGAAGCGAGGGTCTGTTGTTTGCTCAGTGCCAATCTTTAGACCTTGCTGTTAATAATTTCATGAAGCTCACATGGTTTCAGCCTTTTACTGTTGCCAGCTTATTATAGTCTAGGAAGATGAGATGTGACTATGCTGAGATACAACCTCCAGTGATGGCACTTTATAATACTGTATAACTGGAGGATTGCTATTGTAGGCAGAGAAAAAGGCAATAAAGCAGCATTGATATCCTGCCTGCCCTCTTATAGGAGTTATTGAATCAAACCTACCAGAACTGCCAGACAAACAATTTGCAGCTGCAGTCTGAAGCCTGACAATGACACAGAATCAAAAAGAAATAGTTGGAGTGCATGGGCGTGTGAACTCCTCTGTGACCCACCACAGCAGGCTCCCTAGGACTGTTCTCCTTTTCCTGGTCCTTCTTCTGTACAATTCTTTCTCTTTACCTCCCTTTTCCCCTCTCCTCAATTTTTCTCTCATATATCTTGCCATTTTCAGCTCCTCACACCTTTCGCCCTCCCTTTTCTTTCTCTCTGTCATTGCCTATTTCCTTCTGTTGCCTCCAATGTACCTCTTGCATCCTGTTTGTTTTTCCTTTGTGAGTTCTAGTGCCCTCCTCTGTTTCTCATTTCTGTTTCCTTAGTTCTTTTCCTTTTGATTAATTTAATTTCTCCATACTGTTTCCCACACTCTCTCCTATTCTCCCTTCCCTGCTGTACTTTCCTTCTATTTCATTTCCCTCTCCATCTTATTGCTCATTGTTTCTCCTTTTTCTGACAGTTCTTTTACCTTCATTTTTCTTGAGCCATTTTTATTCAGTAGCTGAACTCTATGGTGCTCTTACTCCTCAAATGTGAGGATTTAAACCTTTCCTGTGCAATCCTTTCCTAGGATTTCCAAAAGTGCCAATCCAGCTCAACTAAGGGGAGCTGATATGGTTTGGAGCTAATGTCTATGAAGAGAGATACTGCAAAAGCCAGCGTAACAGTAGCACTCGCAAGCACTCTGTGGCTCCTAGTTGGTTTGGATCAGACCTGCAAGTACTATTTTCCACCCACTCAGGTCTTATCAGACTTCTTTATTTTACTAGAAATCTCAACACTCTCAGTTTCGTACCATATACAGTTTTGCTTTGGTTCAGGTCATTGTGGTGTTTTTTAATAATTATTATTCTAAAGCATATACAATGTATGCAGGGTTCAACGGAAAGGAGCTCTACTGTGAAGTATGTTTAGGCTTGTAAATATATATATATATAAAAACTTCCAGTTTTGCATGCTTATAACAATAACCTAGTATTTTGGGGGAAGATTCCCTTTCTTCTCTCATAACCAGTGTCTAAGCGTTGCCCTTCTAAACTTGAGATGTGCAGTCTTCTAAATGGCTGCCAGGAAGATAGCCATTTTTCCAGTTTCTTTGGTTTTATAAGTTCCTCGGTTTACTTATTTTCTCTGTTCCGTTTCCCCACCCACTTCCACTTAGGAACATTTTGGTTTGCTGTTCTTCATGACAAGATTTCCCCACTTCTTTAAAAGTGGTTGTTGCTACGTGGCAGTGAAATGTTCTATGAGAGCCCCACCAGAAGGTGACCTCTCACAAGGAGGCTGCTACCAAGCCAACTCCAGTTGCTCTCCTCTAGGCACACCAGGGCAATCCCATTCCTGGAGGGCTCTGGAGGTAAAGAAGCTGCCTGAGAAAAGGAGCAGAGTGATCACTGTCCTCTAGCTGCCTGCTGGCAGGCCCAGGAACCTAAGTCAAGCCCAGATCTTCTTGACAGGATGCCACCTCTCCTTGTGTAAAATTATGTATAATATGAGCATGAAAGAAACTCTTCCTTCCTCTCCCGTTTTGTCTGCTTCCTTCAGTCTCTCCAGCTGCTGCTCCTGTGGAGTTCAGTGCTGGTGAAAATGGAAAGAAAATCAGTTCCTGTATAAGCCAACCCTTTCTGCTCTGATTGGATTTTTCTCCTTTTGTCTGCTTCTTTATTTGATTTAGAACCTTGAAGGATTTCCATTAAGATTTTGAGCACAGTTTGGAATGGGGGGAGCCATCAGAGCATTACCTAAAAAGTCCTAGTTTATTTTTAGCTAATGGAAGAGGAGGGCTGATTGGATTAGCCCAGCAATGTGAGTACCTGATGCAGACTGCTATGAACACATCAACAGAGGAAGGGTTAACTACAGTTTCTGTCACTTTCTCTCACTCACCCCTTTTGCCCTCTCCTGCTTTGCCTTTCTTCACCCAGTAACTGACACCTGCAACAGCAGCGCAAATTCCTGGGCATGTTCTGGTTCTGGTCAATACAGGAGTAAATCTCACACTCTCTCCTGCTGTTTTGCATTTGCCACCTGACAGCAGTAGATGCTCAGGAAGACCGCGGGGTAAGGTTTTAAAGCTTTAGACCAGGCTTTAGCCGTGTGACATCTATTAAAGCAATTGGGAGCCAGGTGGCTAAAACCCAGTGCAATTCTTTGTAATGGTACCCCTGGGAGCGCCCATCTCCTTTTAGCACTGCTATTGATTAGGCAATTCTTGACTTTGAGGAACAGAATTGGTGTGTGCATCAAAGTTCTTTTCCTCAATTTGGCCTGGTTTGAAGTTAATCGTTCACCTTGAGCCATTTTCGTAAGCAGCTTTAAGCTCCAATAAATTTCAGTGTGATTTGATTTTTCTATCACCTTTCTCTATGGAGGCCTGTTGTTTACTAGTCTTCTCTAGGATGACTTCAAAGCTGTTTGGTCTTTATCCTCATCTCCCGCATTGATCCTGGTACGTTGTCCTGTGTGATTGTCCAAGCTTGGTAAGTGGCAGCTTTATTTGATGGCTGCACACAGTGCGTGGTGGGCAGCATTGAGGCCAATGGGTACTTGGTTTTCAGTAGGAGCAATGCATTTGATGAGGTAGACCGTGTTACAAATATCGTACAGACCCTGCCTCTGTCTTGACTGAAATGATGGCTTGTTCTTAGAGGGAGCACATAAACCATGAAGAAGTTCTCCCTAATTTCAGAAACTCTTCATGAGTATTTGATATTTACTAGGGAGTGAAATGCCACACAAAGGTACATGAAGGTAAACTTATGTTTGTGAGAAGGTGAAAATAAGTATGTAAAAATAAGGAAGACTGTTCCCCAACCCTCTTACCTGGTGCACTTCCAAAATATTCCCTGTTCCTTTTTATTTCTCTGAAGTGTAGGAAGATTCTTCAGCACATCATGTCATCGCTTCTGGAAAGGCAGGACAGGCTCTGCATGGGGATGTGCCCTTTGCTTTGGGAGTTAGTGCATTGTAGTTATTTATATGGGCTTTCCTGTCTGTTTTTTTCGGGTGTTCTAGAGTACTTTTATGAACCATTAGGTAATGCTAAGTACTGCCAGCCACAAGTGACTGGCATTGAATATCTTTTTCCTGCAATAAAACCCAGAGTGAAACCTGGGCTGGACCTACATGGAAAAAGCTACCAAGCCAGTCGAGCACTTCAGCAGCTGGGTAAATCTGTGTGAAGGCTCTAGGGTCTGCTGCTGCATCCCTTCCCTCAGTGCTGTCCCTCGCCTCCTTGCAGCCCTCTTGCTCCTGTGAGTAACCAGGCCAGAGAAGGTAGTATTTAATATTTGTGTTGCTGAAAGGCCTTTGTTGGGATGTTTGGGTGTGGGACAGTATGCAAACAAGAGAATTGGAGATGGAAAGGAAATTCAGAAACGTTGGCTTCTGAAAAATGGGTGTTTCTTATTCCTGTTTCTGTTCAAAATGGGATATAAAGCAGCTCCTGAGGTGTCACTGGCAATGTAGGAAGTCCACCAGCTCCTTGCTAAAGAATGTTGATTTAGGAGTCCCACAGGCGCTTTTATAACACGTCCCTGCCTGTGCTGAGCTGGGAGGTTGTCAAAGTCCAAAACATTCTGTTTGAACAAGCTGGTGTATCCCAATGAGAAGTTGTTTCATCTGAGAATTCACAGTCAGTTCTACTGAAAATTCAGCTCATCATGAGCCGAGTGTGAAATGTGATGCCAAGATTACAAGGACGGCATTATTGTAGGACTTTGATGGAGCTCCAAGAGAAAGAAAAGTACACACCACCTCTCCCATTGCAGTCAAGATCAGTGGAAGTTTTTCTGGAAGAATATTTTTAGAAACTTCAGCAGAATGACAAATTCCAAGCTAGTTAATTTTTTGGGTTTTTTTAGTTTTGTGGAATTAAACAGAACAATTAGTAGAAAGATGAAAAATTAAAGATATGAGCTGGATTGCCCAAGCCTGTGTAGAAGTACATGCAACTTTGGTATTGAAGGCCTTGCCAAACTAATTAAAGGAGCGTATGCAAACATTATGCTTTGCAAACATCCTTTGTCTTTCATTAGATTCTCACAAATCAGTATGGGGGATCTGATAGGAAGAGGTATTTGATCTTTAAGTTGTTGGTGTTGCAGCAAAATATATCTATATGCTGCTTTACATTCACAGCTGATGTCATGTCACAAAGTCTGAGATTTGTAAAGAGCTCTGTATTTGTATTAAAATCTCCTCTATTTTAATTGAGGTTTGTCAGTCACACATCTGAAGCTGGTGTTTTTCCACAAATATTTTAAGCAAAAATAGCTTCTGTGCATAGAACTAAAACATATTCCCCATGTAGTTGGCACTTGCCTATGGGAGGTACTGCGGACATAAAAATGCTGAAGGCCAGAAGGGGAGCTTCTCCTTCCAGAGTTCACTGAGTGGGCTCACGATCTATGACTCTGTCTGTCTTCTGCAATGTTATTTCCATTTTACAGACTGAAACAGAGGGCCAAAGAGGTTGGGAGGACAGAGTCGTGCTTTGGTAGCGAGAGAAGAGAATGTGTGTGTAGCTCTCTTCAACTGGCTTTTGATTCTTTTGCATTGTGCTCTCCTTTTGAACCAGATTGCTAGTTGGTTTTCCAGTTTGGGGGGGAGCAGCAGAGATCAGTAGTGAAAGGATAAATTAATACCAAATTTGGCTCCACTTGCAGTGCAATCCTGTTTGTTTGCAAAGCGTGTACAAGGTCCAGTTGACTTTCTTGAGCATAGGAAAGATTCTGCAACGGTTAATGCATTTGTTATCAGGTCTAAAGCATCCCTGACCCAACACCCTTGTCTGCTCCTATCTGTTATCTTTGGGTTTGTTTTTCCCCCCCAGCTCATACTTAAGTGTGTCTGAAGTCCTTTGTCCTGCCTGTTTCAGTATCCCAATACCAGTTTTGAAGGTAAACATTTGGTTCCACAGCTGCTTAAAATGCCTTGCTATCTCTCTGGTTTGGATAATTGCTCCTGTTGCTTCTTGTAGCTGATTTCTTAAAGGACCTTATTTTCCCTATACCCTAAATAAAGGGCTGTAAATGTGTCCATAGATCTCGGTGTGGCTTCCTTAACTCCTTCATAGGAAAGCATTTAAGTATATTAAGGTATTAATTATAACAGGAAAGCGAGATACAGTTGTGTCCAGGTATCCTGAACTAAGATAAAACACTTCTGCTTCCCCCGGCCTCAATGGAGCAGCACCATTTTATGTCAGCAGAAGATGATGTCTATTAGCAGTTTTAGTCCAGCCAGTGATGGGACTCAGTCATTGTTTTTCTTCCCCTTGTTTTCTCTCGAGGAAGTTCTGGTCCACACATTCAGACACAGGAGGATTTTTTTATAATTCTCCGTATGAAAAATACAGCAAGTGGGCATCACCTGCTTAAAGAACTGGAGTCACTTCTGTGACCGAACGGCTGCTCTCCCCCATGCGACAGTAGTTGTCCGTTAGCTCCAGAGTCCATTGGTGATCTCTTTGGTATGCTACATTTCGTAGTACTGAAGAAACAAGTGGGATACAACTGCTCTACTCAAATTTGTTTTGTATCCTCTAAGCTGGCATGCATCTCGCAGTACAAAAAAAAATAAAAAATAAAAAAAGCAGGGGATGTTTCTCGGTAGTTCTGTCAGCAGTTCTCTCCAGAAACTGTAAAAGATAGATCCCAGATCGATCCATAAAACTGAAGAGTTTTCCCAGAAATTCTGGGGGCGAATGTCTGTGACTTCTCTCCCACTTTTGCCGTGGAGATAAGGGTCAAATGTGCCAGGCTGCATTAAACACTCGTGGCTAGGTTTTGCCAGGAGAATGGTACAGGTGGTTTTGTGATGTTTTCCAGCATATCAATGTCTCAAATCCTGGGAAGAGGAGTGACAAAGCAAGGTGACAAGGCCATTATACCAGACTAGTCCTGAGGCATCCAGCTAAAATGATGGCTGGCAGTGTCCAAGGAAGGAATGTGTTTAAGAGAACCGTAATATCTCACAGTCTTTGTGCCGTGCTGTCTGTACCTTTCCCCTCAGGGGCCTCGGGAGCTTCGGCTTAGTGTAGCAGGGTGCTCTGGGAGGCATCCGTGAACACATCATCCCCGAAGCAGCATGCCTTGCTGAGGGATGTGTCTGAATGACACATTGCCGTTCTCAGTGGGGAAGTTTTACTTTGGTTTCCTGTGGAATAGAATACCCAAGAACAGAATCAAATCAGCATTTGGAAAACATTCTATCCCTCTCTACACTGATTTTCCAAAGCTGCTTTTCACTGCATGCCCAGAAGGTGCTATTCAATTAGGAAATGCAGAAGTGCAAGTACACGGTTTAAAGCAGTGCATAGGAGGGTGTTCTGTTTTCCAGGCTCTTAAAGAATGTGACCACAGAGGATATCAACACAGATTTGTGGGATCATCTTAGAACAGGTTGAATATAAAGTTTTGTTTGCAAATACATATGTCATCAAAACTTGATTTACCAATGCTGTTTACCATTTGATCAGATAAGAGAATATTAGCTTTTAAAAATGAGACACAAACTGAATTCCCTTTTCAATGCAGTATGTAATAATACCGTATTTCTCTGGGCTTGGATGGCTGCTTGTGTCATCCAAACAGACATGTGCAGAAGTAGCTTTTGAGCCCCTTCCCACTGTTTCAAGATGACATTTGTTTAAAACAATGGAGGGCTAGGTGTAAAAAGGGTTATGAAGCTTTGAGATGTCCTCTGGCAATTTTTGCTTCTGTGGCTTAAATGCTCCTGCCTGCAGCTATTCTCCCGCTCCACTGCTGGAATTAGCTACCGTGGCCAAAGAGCAACCTGTGCAATGCTCCCCAGGCACCTCTGGTGCTTCTCCATGGTGTGGGGAGGCAGAGGCACAGTTGCTCTGTGTGGGCTGGTAGAGAGTAGCTGGGACAGCAGTGCCTGGGACCACCACAGCAGCATTCCCAGGAGACTGTGTCATCAGAATTGTGGCTCCGTTTTCATACAGAGGCTCGGTCCAAATCGGAATAAATCCCTCGGTTCTTATTGAGTAATGTAGCAAAACAGAATAATGTCAAGCCAAAGTTCACTCCACTGGTGTTTTTCTTTTAGCTGCACTGGGCTCTGAAGGAAACCCAATAAATAGCCTATGAGCAAAATTGTATAGAATGATCAACATGCAACTGTCATGCTGCATTTGTCTCATGTCGTTAGTCATTATGAAAGCCTGCATAATTCTGGAGCAGAATAACCATTTCCACACAGCAAATTGCATATTGTGTTTGCCAACCCACAAAACATCACAATATTTATTTTGAAACTTTATAATTCGATCAAGGGCAAATTCACTTTACCCATACAAATAGCCCCGTTGAGACAACTTAGATTACACATGCAAGCAAGCAAAAGTGGGCAGAACTTGGCTCTGGGCACAAGAAAAGCAAAGCTGGCTTCCTCTCATGGTGGAAACAGGGAACATGTAAGCACAGGGCTGGGGAGATACTGGCAAGTGTACTACTGGGGGAGAAACATCGGGATAGAACTGAGATAATGGTACTCTAGCTCCTCCAATTCATTCCTGTTCACCTTCCTACCTCAGTCACGTGGAAAGACTGCCTTTCCCCAGGTGTCATGCGAAACACAGCATTCTCCAGTGCACCTCTGTACTTTTGTGGGTCAAATTTATCCATGGTGTGAATGAGTTTACCACTGTCAAAAACAACAGCCCTGTTTTTTGGAGTCAGACCCACTGAAAAACTAGTTTGTATGTCTGATTTTTTTTGGGGGGGGTTATCAAAATATTTTTAAAGTTAATTTTATTATTTAGCACTGCAGGCATCACTGGGTTTAGACTCAGTTTTAGGTGGAAAGGGTTTGGTTTTTTTTTAACATTCCATCACCTATCTTGACAGATTCTGTGTGTGCCAGAGGCAGTCTTAACCCTGGATCAAAACCTAATCTCTCCTGCTTTTGTAAAACCTTTTCCTCTAATTCTCTCCCTAGTAAATTATATTCTGTTCTTTGCCCTTGAATAATTTAAAAATGTATAGAATAAAGTGTGCGGGGGGGAGGGTCTGTTCCATTGAGCAATACCTGGTAATCAAAACACTGCATTCATATCTTGCTGCAATGATCTCATTTCTATTGGGACAGCACTCCTGTGAGCACAGGCCCGTGTTGTGTTCATCCTGTTACAACCAGATAAACTCATAATGTAGACAGATAAGAGCTATGCTCATTAATCTATTAATTGCCTATTGTCAGTTGTCAATATGTTTCGCTTGATGGGAAGCCGGAAGATTAGTTTGTATTGTGAGGATGTAGATTTTTGTTCTGTATTACTATTATTTTATTCTGATGTGTGCAATACTAGGAAATGACATTCAGGCTGGTAGCGTCTCACCCAAACAGAGTAGAGCTCACTGCTTCTTAAGTTTCTGAAACCAGAAAAACGCTATCCCCCAAATGGCTGTAAAATAAAAAAAAGGGTATTTTCAATCAGAGGTCCCTGCCAGAGCTGTGACTGTGTTGAACAGCACATTTTTTACGATGGGCATTCAGGACATCCTTAAAGTCAACGCAGGCTGAGATACCCTGATTTCCCGGGGAAGCTGAAACTCTGTGGGGACTTCATTGTTCGCTGGAAATTTGAGACTGATTTTGTCTGTGACTGAAGCTACTGGAGCAAGATTTTATTATAATTGTGTGACCTTTAATACATCATGAAGAGATTTCAAGTTCTCTATTTTTCTAGCCTATAACAAATCAAATGTTTAACTATGATGTACAGCCACCAAGTTTACACCTTAAGAAGGGTGATTTTCAAGGGCTTATCTGTACAAAGAACAGTGGAGCAGAGACAGTTTCAAAAAAGGGGAAGAAGAAGGGAGAGGAACATCACAGAAGCACTTTATAGACCCATTTGAATCGCAGCTTTAAGTCATTTATATCACGGCCAAAGAGCCCATCCATGTGTGCATTTAATAATGATGGCCAATTCTGAGCAGAGACTGGAAATTTTCCTCTCCATGGCAGGAAGCAAAAAAAACCCCTCACTGCTTCTGAGTTGGTAACTTGACCTGTTTGAATTATTTCACTACTTGTGAGACTGTCAGCCAGGTGGCCAGCATTTAAACTCTGAGGGCAGATCTGGGAACTGATTCCTGTGGAACTGCCGTAGTTAAGAGCAGCTGATGATGAGGCAGCTCGCGCATTTTCTAGGCACACTGAGGCAGCTCTGTCTGACAAATAGCAGCTCATCCATGGGGCAGTGATGTTCATGCCGTCTGTGCACAGGTTTGAAGGACACAGGCAGATCTTCCATACTGACCAGGAAGGGTAATGGTACTACATGCCTGGGCATAAGAACTTGCCTTCCTTAGTTTTTGCCGGGACATTTTGAGGGGCCAGGGTTTATCTGAAATTTTCAAGGAAAAAAATGCTATTGAAATGTGTGTGCATCTTTTAATATCTGGAGAAATTCTATTTTCTCTAGCTGTTTTACTCTCCTGGGCTTTTTTTTTTTTTCTGCAAAAAGTGAAGGAGGGAAATATGTTTAAATTAAATAAAATTACATGAAGGAAGAAAGGAAGAAAAAAATCTCCCTTTCCACCAAAAAGGTGCCAAACCCTTTTAAAGTGAGGAAATTTTCTTAAATATTGTTAATGTTTAATTTATTTTTCCCACAGTTTTGGAAAGTCACAGGCTTTATGATTTCACTCGTTCTCATCTCCTCTGACCTCTCCAGAAGAGAAGGGATTTTGTAACTCGACACAAGAGCAAAAGGTGAAATAGGAAGCACAGAAAAAGAGAGAAGGGAAAAATCTCTGGCTAGCATTCAGATATCGGTATTCACTGGATAGCAGTGGGATATTTGTATTCAGTGCCTCAAAGGCAGCGAATGATAGAAAGGTGTGATTGGAAGTTTAGTGCTTTGAAAACTTATTTAAGAATAAATGTGATTCATTTAAATGCCTGCAAAATAGAAAATTTCAAAATTTGGAATTTTTCGCATCTGCCTGTTTCAACAAACATTTTTTCTTTTACGTGAGTGAAGTATGGCTGTGCTCGGGGGACCCCACACACAAAGTGCGTGTCATATCCTCTCCCTGAGTATTTATTCACCGATGAGGACTGAATTGCAGAGAGATTAAATGCCTCGCTTCTGGTCTCACAGGAAATACATGGCAGGGTCTGGAAATGGACCCAGCTCTCCCAAATCCCAGATGAATGGCTGAACCAAAATCTCACTCTTCCTTATCACACTTTGTTTCTCTTTCTTTCCAATATCTTCTCTAAACATTTCTTTTGTTTGGTTCATTGAGGTCAGTGGTCTCAGCTTGTTGCAAGCACCACAGAACTTCACCCTTTATCTTTTTTTTTTCCTTTGTACATTGCCTATATATTGACTTCCTAGCTTTGCATTTCTTCTTGCTCCCAGATTCCTCCCTACTGTGCAGAAGGTGACAGCTTCAGGAGCACAATGTTTTGTCATTTTTGACCTGTGGGATGGTGCACACCCCTTTTTAGCCCATGTCCCATTGTAAATCAGCCCCTTTTGATCCAGTCTCCATCCCCTTTTATTGACCAGCTCCCCTTTTTCCACTAAATGTTTCAACCCTGCTGCCTGCTCCCTTTGTGTTTTCTTTAATTCTCAATATTTCTGCAGCAGGACTGAGTCCACCATCAGTTTGTCTAGTGGAACAGAAGACAAAGCCAGGCTGGTGCTGCTGCTGTTGAATAGGTCATCGGTGACAACAACCTGTGCTGCAGAAGTTAGCCCCCACTGACACTGTTTTCACTCCACTTGAATGGAAGCTCCTGGGAGTCTTTCTTTAAAGAGCCCAGGGGTGGGGAAGGCAGGAAAGTGGAAAGAAAAGGAGTAAAATAATTACAGCAGTAGCACTCCGACTTTCTCAGTTGTGCATGGACTTGGCTAATCGAAATGAGAAGTACCTCGGGTGCCTGTAGAGGGGGTAGGGTAAGAGGTTGGTCTTTTGTCCCACCTTGGCGGCCTCTGCAGTGGGGGCAGTGACTTGTTCTATCTCTAGATTTTTATCTGGGTGGTTAGGTTAGGTGCTGTCATCTTTAGAAATAAGATCTCTTTCATGAGCACTTGCCCTTATTGAATGAGATACAGCCATGAGCAGGAAGGGAAGTGATCCTTGTCTGGGCCGTCAGAGGAAGATCGCACCCAGTACTGCAGCTCTGACTGCTCCCGACTGAGCAAAACTGCCCCTCCGTGGTGACTGACTGGGGAACCGTGCCTGCCAGGGTGAGAGGCAGAGGGACTGGGCACGCGTATAACAAACCCCATCCTCCAGGGCTTCTAGAATACACGTCCCTCGTCTTGAGAAATCTTCTAATTAAACAAATAGGGGTTTTTTAGTTATACTGCAAGAGACAACAATATATTGTACGTTCTGATCTAAATGAAGTCCATTTTATTTAGACACAATGGGAAACCGCAGCCATCTTTCTTAGAGGATGCTGAGGCTAAAACTGCATTAGTCTCTTAAGGCAAATCCATTTGAACTGTAGATAGAGGAAATTATAGGCACAAGTAAGGAAACCACTGGTTGTATGGGCTAGAGTAGCAAAACAGCTCTTTATTAGTCAGAAAGGCAGTTTCTTAAAAGGTAGTAGGCAAGTAGTTTTAACAGTTTAACAGCAGATATCCAGCCAGAAATTAGCAAAACAGTGTGAAAGAAGAGGCAGATGCTGAAAAATTCTAAGTCTAATTTTTTAATGTACTTTTGGGTCATTTAATGAGTTTTCTCAAAAACCTCCAGATAATTTTTGTTCACAGATGACATAGCATAAATACCTGGGGGAGATGGACTTTCTCCATACAAAAAGCAAATGCATTTTATGAGAAAAACTGGATGTACTTTTAACATAGAAGGAAAGGGGAACAAGAGGGGGAGAAATACAAATGTAAGAGTCCATGGGCAAACATAAATTTGTTTCTCTTTCTGAATTACAATTAAGAACATGCAAATAAAATTGGTCAAAAGTGGTAGAAAATACCACTGAGTATTTTTTTTCTGAATGTCTACTGTTGAGTGTAAGAAGAAAAGCTAATCACATTATGTACATATGTATGTGTGTGTTTATTGTACGTGGTGCTCTAAGTTTTACACAGGCTGTTTACCTTAGGAAGTTAATTCTCATGTAACTTTTTTCCTGATTCTGCAAAAGCTTTGAGGTCTCATAATAAATTTAATATAGTTGACCTGTATGGCAAGAGGCTCATTACTTAGTCTCACAGTTTATATTTATGCAGAATAGTGTCTGTTTGTTTTATTCAGTAGAAGACCATTTTCGTTAGCAAATCACTTAAAGATTGTGATGATGGGGATGCCAATAATCGGAAGAGGGAAAGTGCTATGCATTGGAAAATAGCATAGCTTACAAATCCTGTAGGTTTTAGGAATTGTTAATGTTTTGATGCTGTGTCTTAGCTACAAACAGAGTTTAAAAATGATCATCACCAGGATGGATTGATTTTTCTTTGGGGGAAGATGAAGCTGCATCATATTGCATTGTTTTTTCATGTGTTGATTACATGACTGTCTACCAGCTGATTGTGGTGTTGCTGTAGCATGGCTTTCTCACCTCCCTAAAGTGATTTACGTAGTGTTCTTATATAACTGGAGAATTATTGAAAATATATATTTACTTATTGGTCCTTTCTTCTAGTATAGGGACTTGCCAGTGGTGATAAGCCCATGGAGTGTCTGTCTGTCGCGCGGCACTGGTGCAGCAGGTCTTGGGGGTCTCGGGCAGGAAGGTTCATGGGCACTTTCTCAGCAGCCTGCTGTGCATTCAGGGTGCTCCAGCTCTCCCAGGTCCCTGCAGATATCCTTCCTGTGGGAATGCTGGAGAGAGCGTAGTGCTGCATGAAGCCCTCCGATACATGGGCAGCTTCCAGCCAGCTTCTCAGGACTTCTTGTGACTGCAGTCAGGAGTTGTGGTTGTAGCTTTGCTGGGGCAAACATGTGAAGAGAGGGCAGAGAGCTCCGAGTCCCCTGGCAGAGGGGGACACACTGCCATTTCTCCAGACTAAACAACCCCAGTTCCCTCAGCCACTCCTCACAGGACTTGTTCTTTAGACCCTTCACCAGCTTCGTTGCGCTTCCTTGGACACGCTCCAGCACCTTAATGTCTTTCTTGTAGTGAGGGGCCCAAAACTGAACGCAGGGATGTTTATTTCCAAATTGTTTCATGGAATCTAACTTGAATCTTAATTGTTCTTTGTGATCTTCTGCTGTTATAGCTGACCTGGTGTGCTTTTCTGGTCTTGTGGTTTCTTCAAGTTGGTTTTTTTGGGGGGCAGAATAATTTTTGACAGAAATTTCAAGCTCTTGAAAATGTCAGGCATACATTTATGTATTTTGGCACAAGAACTTCTGATTTTAGGTTCAGAAACAAATTAGAAAACATTTAAACTTAGGTGGTCAAGTGGAAGTGAAATGTCCCAAGGTCATTGAAACAATATATTTGATCAAAATGATCAAACTGAGTAGTCTTCTAATTTTTAGTTATGAACGCTTTCACGCTTTTGAAAGTGCTTTTTATCCAAATTTGGGGCTGGAAAAATATAGAACCTCAAAAATATTCTGAAGGCAAGAAAAGCTGTTTGAGTTCTCATTATTTATAACACTACAAAGTGCTTATAAAATATCACCATTCTAATTTGTAGCATTTTACACCTACTTATTGCAATAGCAATAAGGCAAACACAGTCTTCTAAATACAGATAAGGATGTGGAACCTCTTTTGTTCAATTGGGACCCAAATGATTTCATAGGGAATAAGGAAAAAGAAAACTAATACTTTTATGTATTTTTCAGTATTTAAGGGTCTTGTGTTTTTGTCAGAATGAGTGGGAGTTATATGATCATCTAGTTTCACATAAGAAATGCTTTTTCTTATGTCTGAATCCTTAAAATTCTTGTTTAAAAACAAGGAGTTATTCTGGATTGTTTCAGGAACTGGCAACTAACCCAGAATTTTTGCAACAAATCAAAATTAACGCTGTTGAACATTTTAAAGAAAAATATGTTTATTCACATGTGAAATATGGAGCCACATCAAAAGTCTGCCTTCTAAGAGCCCTTTTTGCTACTAGTGTATCACTTACCCAGTGAAAACTACTGCTCTGCTGTCGGCAGGGATTAACGTTCACCTGCTTCTACTTTGATATACGCCGTTTCAAGTATCTTACCAAATGCTGATACCTTACAAGAAAACTTGGAAAAATATTCTGTTGCAGATGGATTTTGAATGCCAGACACTTTATATTAAAATTCTTTATTTTGATTTTTATAATGTAATGATTATGATCTTTTCCACCGTCCCCGTGGCAGCTCACTGTGCCAGTAATCGCATCATCCCCAGTGTGAGTTCAGGGGAGCATACACGTAGCAAAGTTTGGAGCTTCAGGACCTTTGTGAGGCTCCGCTCCCCACAAATAGCACAAATAAGTCATTGTGTAAAAGGTTCTGATATCTTTAGATGGTGCCCGTTTGAAACATAGTGCTTTCAAATGAGATAATTTGCTTTCCTCGTCACAAAGAGTTCCCATAATGGGGGCAGGGGTGGTGGGTACTTCTTCCCTCCGAGGGCATTCCTTTCTCGTCCAGGTTCTGGTCAGGGGTCATACGTAACATTCATTTAGAGGCCTAAACTCAGCTGGTTTACCAGAGAGGGCAGGCACCAGGCAGGGTAGTCTGCATGTTGCTGATGTCCAGCAATGGTTTAACAGACAAGACTGACTGGATCTTAGTTTGATAATATTGCCCCATCCTTGCTTATGTGGGACTTATCCATCCAGCCCTCTTAGTTCATATTCACAGTAGTCCCTTTTTTCATATTACAGTGATGTAAGAACTCTGGAACAGCAGTTACCTACCCAGTAAAGCAGCTGAAGATCATCAGGGGTGGCTAAAAGCAAGAAAATCCCATAAGAAATTTAGTAGTAGTATGGTGGGCAAAGCAGTCTGCTCCAGCAGTACTTGCTGACCAAAAGGAGCACAGATTAGGTTCTGTTGAAGTTTAAAACAATGAAGGTGAGAATTCCTCTGCAAAACTGTATCTGCATTTAACACCGGGGGTATGTGGTTACACATCTCAGCTTCTGTAAAATTACTCAGATGCAAAGAGCATTCAGCAAACCTACTTTACTACACCAGAGCTAGATTTAGAGGTATGCAGTAAAACCTAAGCATTAAAACGATCCTATGAAGTTGCTTCACAGAGCTCCAGAAATGAGATAGCTGTGCCGAATTCCTCACCCATCTGTATGGCAGTGAGCTGCTTCTGCTGGAGCCAATAAGTGTTGGCAATCACGGTTCTATAGGAGCAGAGTTTCATGGGCTTTCAGATGACTGTAGCATTCTTTGTGGCTGAAAATAAAATTTCAGGAGTTAATTTTCTTAAATGCGTGCCCAATGTGAGTTAATTTGTGTCTTACAGCAGAAAGGGATATGAGTACAACACAGGAAGAGAATTAATTGCTTCTGCTGCCCTCTTATTTTTCACTAAGTGAAGCACAACTGCACTGAATGTGACAGGTAGCATCTGATACAGAGAACTGGACATGTAGGGAGCTGCCAGTTATGCACAATTTTTGCTGAAGTATAATAAAAATAGTATGACAGCTTATGGTACGTATCCCAGGACCAGCACTATTTTGTTATAGACTAGAAGTTGTTGATTTCATTTATCGCAGTAGTTCAGGTGTGTCTCAGTCTTCCTCCGTTCCTGTCGTCCTCTCGATTTGCTGACTCCATTTAGTTTCTTCATAAAATTTGAAGAGACTTGTACTTTTGTGTCACTCTTGGGTACTTCCGAAGACTGTAGGAGTTTTCTTTCTGAATTTTCAGTTCATTGAGCTGCAGATAGATGTTCTTTCTCATCTAAAACTCATCACTTCCTTGCCATTGGAGAAAAAAAAAATACATTTAGGAAATTAGTTTTTTGCTTTCTTCGTTTTATTCCACTTATATTGTTCATCTTTATTATTGTTGTTTGGAACTGNTAGCCTCACAAAACACGTATTGGATAGTGTTTATAGAAAAACTCCTCGATTTTTAACTATGATAATGTTGAGGCACAGGAAACTGAAGAATGAAGATGCAGAGTAAAAGCCAGAAATTTCCCACCCAGGCCCTGCATTGGTGATGGCTGTGTTCTGGGGCAGAGAGGATTGATTTGTAGTTACCTAATGACAGATAGAAATTAAAGGTAAATAGGTTGCAAACATAAATGCTTTAACTTTTTGAAATTTTGGGGGGAGTGAGGAGATTACTTTCTCATTGAATTTGTACCACGGGAAAGAGAAAGGGAGAACAAAAATTGAACCTAAGGAAATTCTTTCACTTCATTTATTCCTAGGATATGTTTTCCATTCTGACTCTGTTGCATCTCATTCTCTGAAATTCGAAAGGTGATTTTCACTATTTTCTTTTTTTTAAAAATACGATGTGCTATGCTTTCAAAAATGGCTGTGCTTGGCTTTTGTGCCACACAGCCTGAGTCTCCCAGAGAAGTGTGTTGGGGGGGCTTTTTGGGGGGTTGGTTGGTTGTTTTTTTTGGGGGGGTTTTTTTGGTTTTTTTTTGTTTTGTGTTTTTTTTGTTTTGTGTGGGGTTTTTTTGGTTTTTTTTTGTTTTTTTTTTTACAAATACCATATAAACCACGAAGTGAATCGCCTCCTGCCTTTCTTCCACCCCCAAAAGTGGGAAGCTGGGTGTTACAGTATGAAGCAGCCCATTGTGGCTCCATCGCTTATGTAAAAGGATCACGGATGATGGAGTCTGGAATATAAAAGGTGTAGGGCACTCTGCATCTGTGAGGAGGGGATCAAAACAAATCTCCTTTATCTAATGCAGAACCTATTACTGAATCAAACATGGGGACATGAAGGGTCCAAGTGTGCTTTTAATAATCTGTGTTACAAACAGACCATAATCTGCACAATTAAGCTTCTTGGTGTTGGCAGGACTTTTGCAGTTGGCAGTTTTCCCCTTGAATAAAGGTCAAAAAGAGGGGAGTGAATTAACTGATTAATACCTTTTTAAAGGTATTCTGTAAGTCCATTGAACATTAGAAATATTTTCTTCATTACACTAGTGGCTCTAGGGAAGAGAGAGGTCTGTGTCCTAATTTAAAAGCTCATCCATTTCAAGAGTACAGCCAGGCTACACAATAAACGAAGGAGGAAAGGGGACTAGGAAGCCCCTCTCTGTCACTGTGTAGGTGGGTGCTGGTTGTCAGCCTATGTCCGATAGTAGCACGCCGTGCATCAGGCCCTCAGGAGCTCTGCTCATGTGAGTGTTACCTTAGAGTTGCCCTTAATAGCTATCCCTGACTGTGTTCTAGGTTACCATGTTTCCAGACCCCTGGGAGAAATGCTGGGAACCTTGTATACTCCTTCCTGGGTGGACGTTGCTATCCAGAGGATGATGTCTCCAATACAAACGCCTGTTCTCTTTCTTGCAGGGAGATAGAGTACATGCAGTTCTACCCAAATGGGTGGGGTAGGGTTGCTCTCCCAGTAGGATAGCCTCTTTCTTGATTACGATGATGAGAAAGTGTTTTCATTTAAAGAGGAAAACGCTTGAATGGTTTTCTCATCCCTTGCCCCTCCTCTTGGCAAGCAAACACACTGTTGGGGCACTGGGTTTATCACAGGCCAAAGGGGGAATTCTCTCAGGAGCCTCTTGTTGAAATGTTGGCAACACATCACTGAGCAGGTCTAAAGACCTCAGGAAGCTCCAAATTTCTCTGCATTTTCCCACCATCAGCCTTGAATGTAGTTGCCTCCTTGGCTCTGCAAACTTTGGGAGAACATCAAGGAAAGTGCTTGGAGCCACCACGGTGTGCTCATCAGCACAGGGGCAGCCCCTCGGGACGGGGAGGAGAGTTGGTTGGAGAAAGAAACCACCCACGTACTAATCTTTTTGTTTCCCGTTAAGTTTTTTTTCCTTCACTATTTCTCCTTCACAAAATACACGAAGGGAAAGGCATTATTTGCCAGAATCTTTTCTGGGAGAGTGAGCTGGGGAAGCTGTGCTGCCTTTGCTGTACACAGATTCTCAGATTCTTCAAAAGCCTCTGTCCAGCTGTCTCGCTCTCTCTGCCGCTGTGTGGTGAGGTCTGACTTCCTTCATCTTTTGTGTGTTGCCGCTACAGTGTAAAATCAGGGGAAATAATTTTCCTCCATTTAGACTTCACCATTTTGGGGCAAATTAATTCTTACTTGAAGAGAGGCTTGCAGAATCATGGAGGGAGAGGTGGGAGGAGATGCAGATTTTTTTTGTCTGTCTGGAAATTGAACATGGTCCGANGTTTTTGCTTTCTTCGATTTGTTCCCCTTACACTGCTCATCAACAGTACAGCTGCAAGGAACTGGCACACAGCTACAAGTGTGTGTTCAATTAAAAGTGTATTCTACACTTTTATTCTTGTGTTGTGCAGCAATTATGGAAGGAAAATATTTTTATCAAGCAACCAAAAGCACATTAATACCAAGGAAAGCCCTTGCCACCTCCTACCTTCTTTGTAAGACAGTAAACAGGGAGAGAAGCCACGGCAGGGTCACTGTGGGGAGGACGAGACGTGCTTGGTGTGACTCCCCCTCTCTCTTCAGCAGCCAGTCCCAAATCCTTGCTGACACACATGGCCACAGCTCTGGTGTCTCCGCTCACCTTATTCTCTCCTATAACAGCAGTGAAGTGTATGTAGTAGCCTCACAAAACACGTATTGGATAGTGTTTATAGAAAAACTCCTCGATTTTTAACTATGATAATGTTGAGGCACAGGAAACTGAAGAATGAAGATGCAGAGTAAAAGCCAGAAATTTCCCACCCAGGCCCTGCATTGGTGATGGCTGTGTTCTGGGGCAGAGAGGATTGATTTGTAGTTACCTAATGACAGATAGAAATTAAAGGTAAATAGGTTGCAAACATAAATGCTTTAACTTTTTGAAATTTTGGGGGGAGTGAGGAGATTACTTTCTCATTGAATTTGTACCACGGGAAAGAGAAAGGGAGAACAAAAATTGAACCTAAGGAAATTCTTTCACTTCATTTATTCCTAGGATATGTTTTCCATTCTGACTCTGTTGCATCTCATTCTCTGAAATTCGAAAGGTGATTTTCACTATTTTCTTTTTTTTAAAAATACGATGTGCTATGCTTTCAAAAATGGCTGTGCTTGGCTTTTGTGCCACACAGCCTGAGTCTCCCAGAGAAGTGTGTTGGGGGGGCTTTTTGGGGGGTTGGTTGGTTGTTTTTTTTGGGGGGGTTTTTTTGGTTTTTTTTTGTTTTGT
>VZTO01025222.1:66407-91003 GCA_013400615.1 Syrrhaptes paradoxus | reverse complement strand
TTTCTCCTTCACAAAATACATGAAGGGAAAGGCATTATTTGCCAGAATCTTTTCTGGGAGAGTGAGCTGGGGAAGCTGTGCTGCCTTTGCTGTACACAGATTCTCAGATTCTTCAAAAGCCTCTGTCCAGCTGTCTCGCTCTCTCTGCCGCTGTGTGGTGAGGTCTGACTTCCTTCATCTTTTGTGTGTTGCCGCTACAGTGTAAAATCAGGGGAAATAATTTTCCTCCATTTAGACTTCACCATTTTGGGGCAAATTAATTCTTACTTGAAGAGAGGCTTGCAGAATCATGGAGGGAGAGGTGGGAGGAGATGCAGATTTTTTTTGTCTGTCTGGAAATTGAACATGGTCCGACCGAAGTCTCCTTTTTCCCCCCCCTTTTTTTTGTCTTTTCTATTTTTACTTAGGTGCTAAAGTTAAAGCGTTTACTGAATGTAATTTCAAATGACAGTTTAACTTACTATTTTATCCAAAACTGTAATAGAAAAATGTTTTCCCTGCATTGTTAAAATGCAACTCGATTCCTGCTCAGCTACCCACACTCTGTAAATAAGAATGCGTTTGCTGTTGATGTGTGGAATATGTATTTTTTTTAAATCACAGAATGGATTAAGAATTAAACTAGAAACAAGATGAGGAAAAAACCCTCAGAGCTGTAATCAAACATCCATTCCAACAGCTGAAACATGTTATTACATCTTTCAGCTGATTTATCGTACCCAAAGAGATTTCATAATCATTCTCAGTATTAAAACAAGGGGAATAGAGGCACATTTCAATAACAATGATTGTTGTTTGGAGAATGCCAATCATGTCTAGGAGCGTTATTTACATCAGACAATATGTANAGGAAAAAACCCTCAGAGCTGTAATCAAACATCCATTCCAACAGCTGAAACATGTTATTACATCTTTCAGCTGATTTATCGTACCCAAAGAGATTTCATAATCATTCTCAGTATTAAAACAAGGGGAATAGAGGCACATTTCAATAACAATGATTGTTGTTTGGAGAATGCCAATCATGTCTAGGAGCGTTATTTACATCAGACAATATGTAGATATTGTGCCTCCAAGCCTGTTCCTGTTCGGTTTTGTTCTTTGACTTACACAAATGAATGTTAAGAAATGTTGACAATGAGGTTCAATAGCTAAATACAATAACCGGGGTCCTGCTGACTTCCTTTTGGGAGGAGAGAAATCTTTACCACATAAGTAATGCAATGTGATGTAGAGATAAATGCAGCTATAAATGTCTGAGCTATCTTTGGTATGAAAGGTGGGGAGAAATTGAATCTGTGTGCTAATTTTAATTTGTATTCACACATTAGCTATCACTAATTTGAAAACAATTAAAAGGCAGGAATGAGGAAACCAGATGTGGAGCAGTAGAATGTGTTACAGAGGAGCAGACTTCACTTTGTGTTATTTTCTAACATGCAGTTTTATTTTCGCTGGTGTCTGTCACAAATCCTAAAATACCATTACAGAGTTAGCAGATGGTTCCCAAGTATTCATACCTGATAAAGCCTCCTGGGTGATCAAGCACTGAAAAATCAATATATTTTTCAACTTTCAATGGCTAGCTATTCAGTTTCATTACATCTCGCTATTCCTCCATGGCCACTGTGATATGGACACTTACTTCACCATTGCATTAAGCTCTAATCTCCGGGCCGGCTGATCCAGGCAGTTAATGAATAGCTAGAGTACCACCTCGGTATGCTTCACAATTCTTCTGATCTCAGTAGGATGTTTCGAGTACTGTGATCTTGTGTTTAGTAACACCCTGCTTCTTCCCCCTCTTTTTTTTCCACACATGCACAGACACCCTTCTCCAGCTATCACCTTGCTGAGCTCTGAAAGGAAAATGCAGTAAATACGCATTTTAGCAGAAATATTTTGCTGTGACATTTGATTCTTCTAAATAAATAATATCAGCAAGTCGTAGTAAGTCAGATCCATGCCCCCTGGGTGACCATATGAATCACATTTTTAAATCTATCATTTTCAATAAAGCCGCAACTAGAGATAGGTCTTTAAAATGTCCTGCTTTTGTCTCCAGATTATCTACTTCCCCCACAAAACAGCTACACTCTCTGCCTGACTGTTAATGCTTTCTTTATATGATGTTTCTTTCCCCTTTTCCTAACTTAAACTTGTAGTATGGGAAAGTTAAGTTGCAGTAAATGTCAGCGTGCATCAGCTTTGTAATTATTGCAGGTACCTGATTATTGGTATTTGCCATGCATTTTGGCCTTGATCGGGGGCTAGATTTCTAACACGGGGCATCTCTTTATACTCCAGTTTGCATGAAAAAATAAGTGCAAGTAAAATGCTAGCAAATGGGCAAAGTATGGGCATGCACACCAGCACCCTTAGAAAATGCAGTACCCTGTATATTTTAATTTTCCATTAGTATTAAAGATTTCACTGAATTTTTCTATTACAGTTTATTTGAGGCTGTATTTTGTGGTGGAGGTTTATTGTCATTGTTTTTACACATCAGGCAAAGTCCAGTGACACAGACCAGGCTTATTTTACATGCACCCTGGCACCATGACATCGGTAAGCCTGGGGCATCCAGAAACCTATTGGGTCTGATTAAGGCATATCTTAAATTTCACACGTAGGTCTCGATTCAGTCAAAAGTGCAGGAGATGAGAACCTGCTTGTTGAAAATGGACGCATGAATATAAACCATGTGAATATTTCCTCTTTCTTAGCTGCATGAAGAGCAAGAACAAGTCTTTTGCATGTGCCGTGGCTGTGTATGGATTGATTGGCACTAATTAATAAGAGCCCTTTCTGTCATCAGTGTTTGTGCCTGGCAGCCCTCAGGCAGTTGGTACTGTCACTGCTGCCCCCCCAGAGACCTCTTCCTCCCAGAGCAGTTAACACAGTGGCAGGAGGAGGCCGGGACTCCACACTGTCAAATGATGCACATGCCTGAACAGCCGCAGCTCAGCTCTGCCAACGGCAACGCTCTCCTTTGGTGGTGTCCTCCGTGATGTCTTGAAGTAGGTACTTGTTGAATGATGTTTCATGAGTTCATTTCTGTCTAGTGAAATGCCATGGTTCCAAACTCAGCAGGCTGTCCTCTGGCTGGATTCCTTGCTTGCGTTGTTGAAAAAGTGGCTTCAAAAATTGTTAGGTTGATGGGAACTCGTCACTAAAGTAATTGCAAATTTTTTGTCCACCAGAGTCCTTCCTTGACTTCGGCTGCAGGTATTCAGCCTGCGCTGGCTGACCATGGGAACCAAATAACTTTGGAGGAAAAGACCTGTGTCATCTGCGGGCAGTTCTATTAACATCTGAAGCACACAATTGTGCCATGTAGGACCTGAATCCGTGCTAGAGCCCTTTCATTACCCTGTTACGTGGCTGGATTTATGCTGGTGGAAGTCCTAGCTAAAAAAGCTTTTGTACAATGATTGATTGACCTTAACAAGTTTAAGGATGCTTATTTGCACACAGTTATGAAGTGTTGCAATATGTCACAAATGAGAGCGGCTTCTATTATAAACATAATGGCATAAACAGCGAAAGCTGGTTATATTTCCTTAAAAGTTCATTGCAGGGAAATGGGGAAGCTTGAGAAGCTAAACAAATCCAGGCAATAATGGAAATGTAGCATGAAATTACTTCTGTAAACAACAGCCATTCATTATTTGAACATTTTTCATAAGAGAGTAAGCAGACGAGTGTTGATGTTAAAGGGTGTGTGAGGAGAGGGAGGAGGAAAAAGGGGAGAGATTATGAATTTTGAAAGAAATCTTCTAGGGCTATAGAGACAGACGTACATCTGTTTAAAAAAAAAAGAGGTATGTAAAGCACTGATTGATCCCTGAATATTAACAATCGATGCCATTTTCTTCATTAACTTCTGAGTGTAGCACAAAGAAAGGTATATTTGATTTAAGGGGAAGAGAAGGGAGCACTATTTAATGTTGATTTGGTGTAGTGAATAACCCCAGAGAGAAATGTAAATACCAGGCTGCAATAACATGACAGCACACTAATCATATTTACAAACGATATTAAATCTGTCCATTGTGCTTGCCTGGCTGCGGATTGGCCCAACTGTAATTGTCACTGTAACCGGCGCTGGCTTGTGGGAGAATTTAACTGCAGTGATATAAGGTGAGTGCTAGGCTTATTATTACTTTATTATTACCCGGTTTATGTTTATTAAAACAATTTGTCATGCAGAACAGGAATGGGAGAATGGGAACATTAAATCGTGCTGTACTCAACCTGAAGAAATGAGTTACAATAAAATTAATGGCAGGCAGGCCACAGCTGACACTTGTAGCCGTGTGGAGCAGCTACACACTGGTTCGTTTCATTTGCTGATCGTTTCTTGTTAGGGTCACGCCATTAAACTTACATATTGAGAACTACTGAAAATCTGAGGCAATGAAGGTAAAGTTTATGAAGCAAAAGTGGGTTTTTTTTTCTGCTGCTAATGCATTCCTTTCAATTATTACAGAAATCAGGAATGCAGATTGAAAGTTTAAATCATACTGAGTTATTAAAGACGTGTGTTGGAGTGAATGTCCTTCAATTTTACAGAAGCTTAGAGAGCTGAGAAAGAGCTGAGTTTAGGCTAAAGTGAGACCATTCTCTAAAGGCTTTGAGCAAAGAGAACAGCGAGAATGGTGGTCATGAAAGGTCTCATAACAAGTTTAATAAAAGCTGCTTTATTTTCTTTCCCTGGAACTCAAGGGGTCCTTATTTGATATCTTCAAATTTATTTCAGCCCAAATCTTCATTATTTTAAAGTAGAGGCAGGAGGCGATGACCATGGGAATAGCATTGAGCCTCTTGGAATTCAGCAAAGAGGCACAGTGACATAACCCCCTCTCGTGACACAATTACAGAAGAAATTAAAAGTGTCAGGCTCTATGTACTTTAGCTGCATAGAAGAAATCAGGCCTCCTGATGAAACATCTTTGTACATGAAAAAGTAATACCCTGCCCTTGTTTCCCATTATACAACGATGTTAAGGAGTCTTCTGGGGTGATTATTAGGGATTTGGTGAAGCACAATAAATGCTGAAGATTAAATCCGAGCACTAGCAATTAGTACTGGGGGAGGAAGAGCACTTTTTTATTTCTTTTTTTAAAAGTATTTATTAATGAAGCTATTTAAAGAAAACCTAGCCAACTGCTGAAGTTAGGAAATGTGAACCTTTCATTTCTAGCAATTTCATACTTGTGTAAGTCCTACAAAGTCCACGGGGTTATTCTTGATTTATACCCGTGTGAGCAAGTAGAAGAACAGGCTGTCTCTGTGGGTTTTTTTCCTCATTTTCCTTTTTAAAATGAAGATAGTTTTTTAAGTCTTGGAGAAAGCCTTCAAAGGGAGGATTTAGCCACGTGTTCTCTACCTGCGTCCCCAATATCAAGGGCTGGACCAAGCATCTAAGGGCTCAGCATCCAACCACTGCAGCAGAACAGAGGAATGGGAGCTGAACTCTGTGGAAAATCCAGTTTGGTGAAGTTAGCTCAGATATTTAAAAGGTCTTATTTTACAAAACTGTTTTTTCCTTTTGGTTTTCCAGTAAGGGGAATAGCAGATGTTTCCCTGTGAGGGCAAGCACTCGTGGTGGACCTGTGTCTTGCAGCCTTAGTGACTCGTGGGGTGGTTCCTCTCTGCCTTTTTGATGCAGTGCTGCAGTTGCAAGTAAAAGAGAAGTGGTTTAGAGAAACAGGAAAATCACTGAGGGAATAACTCTTCCTGCGATAGCGGGTTCTGTGGTTGGTAGGCCTCCTCCGAGGGATGATGTGAGGAGGGACGGGTTTGGGGGCTTGGATGGTCTAAGTATGGACTGCCAGCTGCTGTCGTGGTGGGTGCAGTGGAAACATAACAGGCAGCAGGTACCCATATATTGCTGGCTTTGAGTCCTTTTCTGTGCCCTCTTTTACATTCACTGAAAAGAAAACACATTTTATTAAAGCATGTTGACCTGCACGGCTTGCTAAATAGGCTTTTAAATGTTACAGCAGAGCTCTGACCCAGCGTTTTTAAATGCAGGATTTTAACATAATCTTCCATCTTCATTTGTATTTTTGTAACACTCAGTAAACTTGGGGAGAAACCAGTTACTTCTTTATTCCCTTATGTGTAAAACTCATGAACTCTAAGTGACACATCCACGGTAAGTGTCTTGCTGAGCTGCAGTCCTTATTATATGTGCAAGCATCCCTTTGACGTGAAGGACAAGGATAGAGTATAGAATTTTGAGTCATATTTATCACTTGGATTATTAATAATAATAGCATTTGGCATCTTTATAGCACTTTACATTTTCAAAATGCTGCATAAACATTAACTAAATGGTAGTTAAGTGTACATAAATGATATTCAGAGCCATTACCCTCTACCATGCTAATGCAGTCGCTGTGGGTCTGCACTGAAACGTGTGTACTGCTTCTTGTTGGAAAATCTTTACTGCTCATGTGAAGTATCAGCTTTCCTGGAAGAACCAGGCTGACCATTTTTCATTTTGTTTCACATGCACCCGAAGGCTTTTGTCCATATTATGGATTAATGGTCTGCAAAATTTCAGTTTATTGGGGAAAAAGAAGTTGTTGATTTTACTTACAGGAGCATAAAAACAAATAATAATAAAGTAGAAGGCTAAGAAACCAAAACACTACTCTTTTTTAAAATCACATTTTAGTTTGATTCTTACCACAGCCATGCATTTTATGCCCTGTTTCCTGGCTGTGGGGCCTGCTTCTGCAGCACCACATATATCCAAAGGCTGGATGCTCCCACGGCTGCATGCCCAGGGACCAGTTTAACCCTTCAGAGCTACCTGATGTGCTTGGGTATGCATCAGTACTGCCAAACAAGGTGCTACTCGATGTCCATTGAATCGGGACTGTGCAGGGTCCTTTTATGAACCATTATTTTCCAGTAACATGAGACTTCTCACACATGGCTCTCAAAGAAAATATCTGTACTTGCCTTGTGCTTATCCCTCACCCGCAATTTGCGACATACTTTTCTGTAGCCACACGAGCTTCTATTGCAGTAGTGCTTCTTTTTTCTTGCTTTAGTGCCTTTCTACCGTTTCATTAAAAGGGAGAGTGGGGAAGGTTTTAGAAGTGTCTTGTTTCTGTCGGTAGCTGTGGCAAGTTCGTACCTGAAAACAATTTACTGTGTACCCCCATCAAAGAGGAGCAGAAATCAAGAGAAATGTCAAATAGCAGTTTTCATGCTGGATTGCATCAATGTAATCCAGGAGCAAGAGAATAATTCCACTGCCACTTAATTAAAAGTTTTAAGACCTTATGTCTTTGACCTTGTTCTTTAGCTGAACACATAAAAGCAAAATGGCTTGCTGCCTTAATCTCACTCCGTGCCGTTGCCCTCTGATGAGAGAATCCTCTTGGTACCTCTGATTTGTCATTGAAGCGAAGGAAAAGGCTATGCACACTACTTGCTCCTATCTTCCGCGGTGAGTCTACCTTGACAAAGTTTCTCTTGCTATCTTTAGTCTTTTCTCTGGAGCATCTAGCACATCAGGACAAGAGGGATCTGAGCCCCACAGCTTCATTTGGACCTGTTAACTCTAACTACTGATGTCGTTTACAAGGATAAACCCTTAAAGCCAGGCCAAGGTAGACAAAGAAAGAACACTGGAGTAATTCCCTTTGGACAGCAGAGATTGGTGTTCAAGTTATTGAAAATCTGTGTAACTCATTTTCTCTTTTGTCATACTTAAAAAATCCATGAAGTTTGGCTGAGTGCAAACAATAAGCTTTTATTGTTGCAGCCCTTCTTCATAAATGTGTAATCTTCTGGGACCATCAGAAAAGCTTTGGTACAACAAATTAAAAGTCTCTAAACTTTCCTGTGTCTCCTTGGACATTTTGTAGACCTGCAAATATCAAGCAGTAATCAATATAATGCTGCTCTAATACTTTAAGGCAAACTGGCAGCTCCCAAGCCAGAGAGCACGGCAGAGCTATCTCACGGCTAGACGTGGGGAAAACCACGCACAAGAGAACCTGAGTTGCAAACTGCAGGGTCAGTTGGATAAAGCTACGTGCACTAGTTACCAAGACTCGCAAGTGCACTTTCTGTCCCATTGTCAACTCCTGCATTTAGGCAGCAGTGGCTGTGAGCTGTGCCCAAAGGCTGTGCTGCTCTGCAGGTCACGGTGTTTTGTGAACTCCTGTTTCCTTCACGCGGGTCTGTCTCTGCACATTTACCTAAGAAGCCAATTATATCGCAGCCAACAGGGTGACTTGAATATTCCTTCTCTCCTCATTGTTTTAGCGTAGTAGGCTAGTTCAACAGTACTCTCTTAGTATATCCTTTATTTTATCTCCTAGAGAATTGTGTTATTTTTCTTTGTGGTGAGGCACATGGTATTCAGTTACAGAATGTTTAGGCTTTCATATCTCATCAACGGAACAACCTTGTCAGTTTAACAGCTTCAGCAAGGAGTATTCAGCACAGGCCAGAAAGGGTGAGAATTAATGGTTGTATTTTTTGTCTCATCACTAAGGAGAACACATTTACATTCTCTCCCCAACTTAGTGACCATTATACCTGAGACAAAGAATGCCTTTGCACCCACTGGCAAACAGCAGCTGAAGGTGGGAAGGGGTGGGTGAGGGTTTGGCATTCACTGCCGTCACCCAGCTCCTCTCTCACTGTTCTAACCATCACCGCCCCCCGCTGAGCTGGGAATGGATTCCCGCAGTCCCTCGTGCAGAATGGATGTGGGCAGTGTCGCTGACTGGGTGCCCAGCTGTGCTGATGAAGCACCTAAAGGTGCAGTGAGCACAGCTGGACCAGAGTCTGACCAGGAATTAGCTGTGGAAACGGATTATGCAAACTGTAGCCATGTGAACTCCAGCTCTGGGTGTGGGAACTCTGGGGGCTTCTGACCTCTAGATGTTCACTCAGATGAGGTGGCAACATGGTGCCTGCTCATTTATGGGGCCAAACAGCCCAATCCTTTGCTGAGATGCTGGAAAAAAATGGAAGGAAGTTTTGCCTGTAAAAATTTCCCTTAAATTCTAGTCCAGCTAACAGCTGCTTATTTTTATGATGAGTGCTCTTTTCTCTAGCATGGCCTGTTCCAGAGCCCATTTACATTAAAGCTTGCCACTGACCTAATGGCCTTTGGATCAGGCCCATAGTCTCTTTATCTTCTTCCATATTACTGGCACACCTTTACCTTAGGTCTTGATTTCTGTGGAGCTCTTTAGGTCAAGCTCTATCTCATTGATGTGCTCGGGCTTAAATTGATTCAAAGAGAAACTGACTGTTCTTCTAAAGAAGTGGTCATTTTCTTCTTAAGCAGCTTCTATTTTCAGATAAAACTCCTTGAGGCAGCATTGGTGCCAGGCTGGCAGGAGTTCCCATGTGCTCTGGGACTAACCCCTTTGGGGTACACCACCTGGGCAGCTGGAATGGTACCCAAGGATACCCCAACACTTCCATCAGCAGATTGGTAACAGGAAAAACTTAAGATTTTTTTCATTCCACTAATGAAGAAAGAAATAACAGGATTCAAACTTGATTTAAGTTTTCAGCTGGATAGGTGGTAAATAATGCTGCCTGCCTTCCTGAAAAGCTTTTAAGTGAGTATCTTTTTTCCAAAGGAGACTTTGTTGCTTGAATAACAGATTTAGGATGGTTGTCTTAAACACTCTGTGTGTATTACAAGGTTGGTTTAACTTTTGAACAAACTTCTTTAGCATCCTTTGCAGAGCTGGTGTGCCCAGTTTCTGGAATCCCCAGCAGGTCCTCTGCCAGGTGTGAGCTCAACAGGAAAGCCACTGCAATTAATTTCTTCCTTTCCTCTCTTTTCTAGCTTCTCACGTTTTTCCTGCAAGCATTGCTGGGTGTGGAAGCACTCAGTTGAATGTAGTACAGATACATATGCTGGGAAAGGGAGTAATCTCAGTTACCAAAAAAAAAGTTATGGTGCAAAACATAGACCTGATTCTCCTTGCACAGCCCCCGTGCTGTGGCGCAGTTGTAGAGGCAGGTGCTGAGCCTTGATGTGCACACACAGCTGGAGTTACTGGGTGCACACAGGATTTGGGGAAGCAGCAGCCTCCAGGTGGCTTTTGTGAGAGGTGGCTTGTGACCTGGGTGTTCTGGTCAGTTGTCCTTGCCCCTGTGGTAGGAGATGAGAGTGACATCTGGTTCTCAAAGGCTGATGCATTTAAAATTGAGAAACTCTGCAGCTCATTAGTTATGGCAAAGTTATAATTTGCTTTGCTTTTCCTGAAAGCTAGCATTTTCTCTGAGGTCAGGGCGGATTAAACACCTGTATTCACTGTTATTTTTGGGAAATGCAATATCTTGTTCTTTGGCCAAAACCCAGCAGACGCTACTGGGGGCTAAAAGAGTAATGTCTGCTCCAAGGCAATGCCTCCATAGATGTCAACAGCACCCTTTCATGTACGCTCCTCCAAAACATCTGCTACTGGCCATTGGCAGAGGAAAGATACCTACCTATCCCCTGAGCAAGACTCCTTTTGTTTTTTAATTGCTTATTAAATTAATCTATTTAAAGAAGCATCAAAGAAAAAAACAACAGAGTGAGCAGTAATACTAGTGGCAGATTTATGTCTCTTGTGGGATGGAGCCATAGCTCAAAGTGCCCGTATGATACCAATGCGATTAGGCTGTTTTGTTGGGCAGTGCCATCACTTGATTATTCTGTGAGAAATTTCGGAAATGGAGTTGCTTTATGAGCCTAACTTCTATGATGATAAATTTCCAAAAGCAAAAATGTGAATTTAAATTATTCGTATTCATGTGAGCGTGGTAGAGATTTTTGGAGCTGCTGCGGCAAGTTATGGATGATGCATGAAATGAAAAAATCCCTGCCCAGTGCACAAGGAATACAAAAAGGGTTCTGCAGCCAGCACCGTGCTGTACTGTGCTGTGGGATGTGTGCTTTTTGGGGAGAGGTGTTTATATTTTTTAAAAGCACCCAGCTGTCAGCCTACGCACAAAAGTGAACAAAGAGCAGAATGAGAGGAAACAGAAGAAATGCCCCCTGTTCCCCGGGAGCACGTACAGGCCAGTGCGCTGTTTCTTGCAGTGGCTTTCCAGCACCCCAGAGCTGCATGAATCCTGCGTACATTGGGCAGATTCTACTCACCTGCTCCTACAGGAGCAGATTTTCAGTGATGTAAGGGNGAGCTGCATGAATCCTGCGTACATGGGTCAGATTTTCAGTGATGTAAGGATCCACTGAAGCCAGTTTCAGCTGCTCATATGTATCTTTGTGGTGCAAAAATGAATGGGGCCAACCTCTGCTGAGTCTCAGTCTTGTGTACCCTTCCCTGGCCTGAGAATGGCATGAGACAGATAGAAAAACAAGTTTGTTTAAGGTAACGTGATCTCATCACAGTGCCCCATGTGTGATAGTGTCTCATTTGCTTCTAGTCTGAAGCTGACCATGTAAAACAGTGGGTGTCCAGGAAAAAACCTGTCTGAAAAAAAACCTGCAGATATTTTTTTCTGAAAGTAAATCTAGCATTAGGATCTGCCCTGTCTCTTAGTCTGCAGGAAAATAGACTGACTCTTCTTCTGAGACAGCACTCAGCATTACCATCTTCCAGATCTGAATCTTGTATATTTTAATCACTTAAATAAGTGATTGCACTCTTAAAGAGATTATATCGCAACCACTGAGTAGTGTCTGACTTTATCTTCCAGGAAAGTTAAGATTTATAATTTTTTAATAATTGTCTAATGAAATCTTATGCATGTGCATGTGTGTTTGGCTGAATACTAGTATGTATGATATATCCTTAAATAATTCTAATCTATTAAACATCTCGTGAAGGTCTTGAATATCGACTGCATTGTGTTTATTTGATAAATTTTGAACCATTTTAAGACATCTGTATTTTCTGTTTCAGACAAAACCTATATGGGCCTTCCTGTCCCACAACTTCATGTCTTACTGTGTTGTAGAGGGACAGTTGGACGAGGTGATTGTTGCAGGTCCCTTCCAACTGCAACTGTTCTATTCTGTATTAGTGTGTGGCCACCTTGACATCAAATAACACTTGGGTTTTCCTTTTAGTGCTGGGTACTTGGTACAAATAATCTGTGTGTTTGACCTGTGTTCCTGGACTTCAATGTCTGTTTTCAGAACTTGCTAATTTGTTTCTAATTTTGCAACGCAATTTGTTGAAATCCTCCTGCTGTGTAAATACATTATGACATCTGATCAAAATCTCTGTTTTGTCATAACCTTTGCCTTCACTATACTTTTGCTTTCCAGTGTTCCGTTTATTAGGATACTTTTTAGTTTTTTTCTCTCCCTCATATGTTGTGCCTAGGATGACTTATTTAGTAAAGGGTCACTGCTGCCTTATTGCTTGTACCCCTTTGCTGAACATGGGAGTGTGAGTGCTTCCATGCCTACTGCAAACAAACCTGATCATTTCTCATGGAAGAACTAAAAGGTTAAACAGACCTTGTTTGTGTTTTGATGGGCATTAAAGGAGGTATTACCCTCATCTTCCAAGCCTAAAATCCAGGTTACTCTGTATCTTAAGCTAGAGGACTACCATTGCGATTTTAATTAATATTAAAAACACAGTAAGAGTTATAAGCCTGAGACTCTAGAGTTGGGCTGAAGCCTGTGAGCAGTAGCAAGCAGCTACCCATGTATTACGTTTATAATTAGCTGTGCCTCATTCTCTTACTGCTTGCTAATGTTTTCTTTTAAGAAAAAAAAAAAGATTTTACTAATTCTGCAAGTATTCAAGTCCGTTCCCATAATGTTGCTTTGACCTGTCTTGTATATCACAGTGCTCTGCCTGCCTTAACCCATCTGCTCAGGCTTCTGCTTCATCTCTGTAACCCAAGTGCATTTCTCTGGTTAATAGTCTTATATGGCAATTGGTTTTATAGCTTGTTCTGGCATAGAGTGTAGTTGTGTGCCCATATTAGCCCATATAAAAGGTTTCTGAAGCTGCTGCAGCAAGGGAGACAGAGCTTTAGGTCAAAAGCAGCATCTCACCCCTGTTGCACAGGGATCTACTAAGTCTGGCAGATTTAGATGACTCTTGTCTTTTAGCTGAAGACCCATAGGTTATACTTTTTCTGTTGGCATTTCAGGATGATGTTTTCTAGCAGCATCTGTTCCCTTGTGCATTTTCCTGGGAGGCAGCCTGCTGGGTATGGGTGTATTGTGGACAGGGACCTGGTTTTGACCAGTAGGTCTGGAAGTACTTGGGAAAGTGTTGCACTCACCTGAGCTCGTCCTCGCTAGCTGGTGGGTGCTGAACACGTGTCTCTGGTGTCTGCAGAATGGGCTCATGCAGTGCTCAACACCAGCGGACTTGTAAGTTCAGCTGGGCTCCAGTGGAGAGATTTTTGTAGTTTCTGTGTGTGGAAAGGTCAGAATCCAACTCTGATAACAATCTCCACACTTCCCCTGTTGTGGCCAGGTCCTCCCAGCTGTGTCCAGATGCTAAGTGTTCAACTGGGTTCATTTGCTTCACATTTACTGCTGGTCTGTCATGCTAGTGCTGGTTGTGTCATACCAGGCAGGGTGTGTTGGCTCTGTGGCTGCTATAGCTTGTCATGTGGGAGCCTTCCTTCACACCTATGCTGTCTTTCCTCTCCTTAGCACCCGATACAGTGTGGGCACAGCACTGGTGCTGGCACAGCACCCACACCAGAGCAACACCAGGTACCTCCTGCCGCAGCACATGTAGTCGTGCTAGCAGAGCACTACAGTTATGTTGGTCCCTCCAGTAATCGTATCCCTATAATCATTAGCATCTGTGCCCTGTAACAGTTATCCCCTGGACCTGTTTGCACCCAGTTTGTGCAGCGGTAAATTACCTACACCTCTGCCCACCGTGTGTGTGTCTCAGCATGGTTTGCACTGGTTGCATTCTTAGAGCACTCAGAGCTCTTGAAGATTAGTTAGGAGAGCAGCTGTCTCATAGCAATTCATTTTTACAGGCCTATGAAAGCTTAGTCCATGAAATAGTTAATTAGAAAGTCTCCAATTACGAACTGAATTTATTTTGCAAAAAGTTACGTTTGTTCTTCTCAGCGAGAGTAAAAAAAAAAGCAATTCAAATCATTTTGAAGTTCCATTCCTTCATTCATTAGGAGACTTAGCTTGCAAAATCCTAATTAAAAAGAACATTTTGTGTTAATGAAAATGTTCTAATTTTTTACCTTATTAAGTTAGTTAAATTTTTTTCCAGAGCATTCGGCAAGAAGAGTTCTCCTTAACAGCTTTGTTCATGTTTATATTCTTTGATTGCAAAATTTGTGAGACAAAAGAGAGCTAAACTCATTCTGTGGTGCCCTCCAGTTAACTGTTCAGTTGAAAAATGACCTTCATAACTAAGTCCCTTGCCTTTTCATCGATATCAAGGAGTTACAACTCTAACCTACAGTTGAGGAGGTGGCTTCAGTCTGGTAAACCATCAGAAATTGCATGAGCACCCCATGGAGCATAGATATTTATAGATATCTAAGAGGAGTACAGATAACTGAATAATTTGAATCTGAATTCTGAAACAGCCTAGGGCTTTTCTGCTGTCTTTCAAGTCCAGCATCCTCTTGCATGACATTTAGTCATTAAAAGCTGAAGTTTATTTCAGTACCTAATAATTCTGTGTCAGACACAATAATATCACAAGCCAGGGATCACAGGAGATGCACATAGGTTCCTACCATGGTACCACACTGAGAAAGACAGCACTTTTTGAATGTCTTAAAAATAGCTGTACTATGTAAGAGGTTATGTTAGCTATGAAACACATTCATTTATGCAGTCTTAAGATTCAATGCAGAAATCTCTGCTGGTGTAAATTAGATGGCTGTAAGTCAGTCGTGCTGAGCTGAGATATGCTCACAGACAACCCAGCCCTTAAGGAACTTCGCACCTTTGGTTTTGTTGCCTTCATTTTGCCACTGATCTAGCTCTGGTGGGGTGGATTTTAACACTCAACATCTCTCCATAGGCAGAAATTACTATAAAAATCTTTGCATTCTTACAGAAATACAAATCAGGGACGTAAAAATATTTTGGACTTGCTCCAAGCACTGGAAAAATATTTATTAAAGTATTAGGGAATCATAGAAGCGCATAGGTTGGAAGGAACCTCCAACGGTCGTGCAGTCCTACCTCAAACATGTCTGCTGAGAGCAAGTTGCTGTCACAACCTGCTCCTGCACTTTGCACCCTTACACTAAAAAAGCTTTTCCTAATATCCAATTGGATTTTTCCAGGTTGTAACTTGTGTCCATAGCCTCTTGTCTTGTCACTGTGCACCTCCAAGAAGAGTCTGACACCATTTTTTCGTGCCTTCTTATTAGCTTGCAGTAGACAGCAGTAACGTCTCTCTTTCACTTTCTCTTCTTTGGACAGAACAAACCCAATTGCTTCAGCTTTCCTCATGCTATGTTTTTTCCAGCTCTCTAGTCAAAGTGGTGGCCTCTGCTTTACTTGCTCCAATACTGTCTTCTGTGCAGGGAAACCCAGAACTGGACACCACACTCCAGATATCATCTTACCAGTGCTGAATGAGGAGGTGGTCATCACCTCCCTTGTCCTACTGGCTACGCCCCTGCAAAGGCAGCCCAGCCTGCAGCTAGCTGCCCTGTGTGCAACTGGGCGCCCAGGCTGCAAGGGACCCCGCTCGCTCGTGTTCAGTGTGTTGTGCACCAGGCCCTCAGCTGCTTTTTCTGCAAAGCTGCTTTCTGTCCTGGCCCCGAGCCTGTGCTGGTATGTGGGATTACTCCATCCCAGATGCAGAAATATTTGGGGTTTTGGTATTGCTTCCAGTAAGACTGGATCCTCTACTTTGAGCTAATTAAGAGCTGTTGTTGTAAGTGCTTATTCTAATGAAAGGTGAAAAAGCCCCGTTCAGCCCTTTATGTTATTGTTGAGGATTTGCTAATACTTCAAAGTGAGCAACTTTCTGCTTATTATTTGCTTTTTCCGGATACTTTAGTAGTCAGCTTTCACCCACACAAGTGCTTGTAAAAACTAGGTGGTGAGCACTCAAATTTTCAATCAGGACGTGCACATCAACGTGTGGGTCAGAGCCGTGCCCTGCCATGTGTGCAGCTGCTCACAGCTACCATTCACAGATCAGACTTTGGATACGAAGTGTCAGGAAAGCACTGGAGACTCCTCACCATCAACCTATACCGGGAAAGAATTACACTATAAAATTGAGACTCATTTAAAGTAATGATCAAATCTGAGGAAATGGCAATCTCTATGCAGACACTCCACAAGCCAAAAAAGAAGCTAAATTCATCAGGTGAATTATATGCTGACAATTATTCTCTCAGCTCTAATATTCAGTTTTAAATATTTAGTTAGATCCACTTTCAACACAGAATTTCAGTTTTGATTTAACATCATGAGTGACTATATATATGTATGTGACACACATTATCTTCGTTGCGTCTTCTTTGAATGCACTTGAATAGTAAGGAGAATTGCCTGCCTCCGTTTTGGACAAGGCTTACGCCTTTTCTCCGTGGATTTTGGTAGTTGTCTGAGTACCTCTTTGATCTGAAAGTGACCCTGCCGTGTTGAAATGTGGGCTTGGCTAACTTCATGGCAGGACTCTTGGAGAATTACAAGATGGCTGTAAAGATGCACTAACCCTTTTCAGGACCTAAATTAAGCTTTAAATCAAAGCTAACTAGAATGCCACCAAAGCTTTTCCATTAAGACTGGCTTACACACCCTTGCACTGTGATGCACAGAAAACATCATAAATTTTGGACCTGGATTGAAACCCTGAAGCTCTGTCTTTACTTTCAAAGTTCATGAAATGCTTCTTCAGTACCAGTGAGCAACCCAGCATTTGTGTGAATTGTTTTTTTGAGAGCAAAGGCAGATGCTGACCTAGAAGGCAGTTGGCACTAGGCAATTATCACCAGAAACTGAATCTCAGCTCTAGTCCATCATTTCAGTTATCCGTGTGCAGCAAGTGCTGTGCCACCATTTTAGGGCAAAATAAGGTACAATCATTCAAGGGGTCACTTCCAGTTAGAATAAGCCCTTCTTTGTAATTTACAGCTATTAGCAGCCTGGGTCAATATCTGCATGTGAGCTTTGGCACCATACCACAATGGCTGTTCAGAATGAAACTGGACAAGGACCCAAGAAAAGACAGTGTTCCCAGGGGAAGGGAGGGGGACTCAGCCGGACCCCATAGCGAGACGGGGCAGATAGGGCAGTTCACCTGAGCTCCCTGCTCTCAGAGGACAGGAGGGCCTGACTTGTTCAGGAAGGTGCTTATGAATAACTGCGCAAGCACAGCTTTGATGAAGAATTTCCTGGAGCTCTATGTGCTTCCGCTCAGAAAATGCGGGTGTTACAACATCATTGTGAAATACCATGATGAAATACTCCATCTTACTGCCAATGTTTGGCTTTAAAGCTGGGGCAGGAGCGGAAAGAATTGCTAACGCTCCAAGGAACAGCTTGTCAGCTTGAGGGCCTCCTGTGTGCCAGCTGGATTCAAGTTCAAGTCTGGATTTGATCCACTAGTGAAACATCATCCTCCAAAACCTACTGGCTGAAGGTGGCAGACCTCTGGAGACCTAGAGAGTTGATTGGAAAGTTGACTCTCTCTTAACCATATGCTTGTATATGTGTCAGTTATGAAAATGAGTCAGATATACAATTCAAAAAAATCCTTAGTAAAAGCATTGGTGAAATAGCTGCCATTTCCCCTCCCCATTGCCATCCCTTTAGTGAAATGGAAACAGCTCTGTTGATTTGAATGGGTTCTAGGGTTTTAATCCTGTCTTGGCTTTCCTGAGGCCAGCATTTTGCCCCATGTGGCTCTTGCATTTAGTGAAATGTTTAAGAGTGGAAGAATGTGACATTTAATAAAAAAGCTGACAGAATCTATGAATTTTCTGAAAAGTCTGGGGTCAGTTCCTATGTGATGACAGTTCCGGGCTGAAGCAGACATAATACTTTTGCCTTCCAGCTGGGGGGAAAGAAGGATTTCCACTGAAGAGACATAGTTCAAAATCCATTACTCTGTCCCTAATGTAATAGAGGAGTGTGTTGCAGCAGCAGGCTGGTTTCTGAGCTAGGGAACAGAGGAAGAGTTCTCCCCTGGAACCCACAAGGCAGTGAGAGTGCACGTTAGGTAGCCTTCAGAAGATCCTTTATAAAGTAGACTTGCAAACGGATCCCTCCTTTCCACCCCAAGTTCTCCACTCTCTGTTCATACAAATACTTAACAATTATTTTTTAGAGTTCAGGTAAAGCTTTATCAATTGCCTCTATCAGAACTTGTTCTTTTAGTTGAGCAACTTTTTGCCATTATGGCAGCTTTTCACCACTTTCTATTTCATTAGCGTTCATTTTCTTTAGACATATGACACACTACCCACTGGAAACGTAGGCATCTGGGAACATAAAGGTAAAAGCTGAGGTTTGCTTTAGTGCTTGCCAACCCACAGAATGTTATTACCTAACCTGCCTTTACCTAAATCACAGAAAAATGACAAACCTTTTGATGCGTGTTAAAAAAGCCCCTGAAACAGAGTTAAACTGCAAGCTTGACTGATGCAAACTGACATAAAGCATCACAATGGCTCACATCAGAGACAGATGTTTCCTCCAACTCCAGTTTAGTTGCATTTTTGCAGAGTGCACTACTGGTTCGTTAAACGTACTGCTTGTAAAAAGATTTGGGTCTGGAGTTCAAACTCAAATCTCCATGAGTAATTGGCGAGCTGACGGTATTATTCTCACAGGTGGAAATGGGTAATGCAAATTTTAGCAGGAGCACATCTGTTCTTTCAGCTAATCGGATATGAGTTCTACAGGAATGACCGCATTAGCAACCTCAGTGTCATAACTGGAGGGACACAAATCAGCAGCATTGTGGATGCTGTGTCGAGGACTTTGAAAATCTGAGCCACAGATTCACACATACCTGCCTGATGCTGGCTTCTGCACACAGAAAGACTGTTACGAGATCCTGGCACCAAAAAGGTCCCTAGCTGAAGGACTATGGTGGCAGGCAGTCCTGGTCTTGCTTCCAGAGAACTGTCAAAAGAAAAGAGCTTGGAGTGTTTTCAGGAGAAAGTGGTCCTAGGATGAGTGGGATACATTCATATAGCTGAGTATCTTAAGTAGCTGTTGCTTCCCGTGCAAGAAGGGAAGTGAAAGGAAGTGATATATCTGGTTAAGTCATTAGTGAATTTTGGGGGGTGAATCACATGGATTACTTCTGTTCATACTGCTCACCAGGAAATTCAGCAGTTTGAGGTCTCATTGTGTTAATGTCTTGTTACTTAAGTAGAAAAGGGACGAGAAGAAACACAGCATAGTGACTGACCCCAAATCACTATTAGTAAGGTTTGATCCCAAGTCTGCTGGGTAGGTGGGTGCAATGGCCTGTCCCTGAAACCGGGCTGCTCCCTTAGCGCAGGTATATGGACATTCCGTGTGGTCACTTTGACAGCTCCTTTGTTTGGCTTGCATCAAGCCAAATGGGAAACAAAACCAGAAGTTGAACAGTTTCATGTTCACCTTAAATCTTCTGTTTTGTGACATATTACAGGCTGTGGAGAAGGTTACATTTGTCAACTATATGCCCTGGATGTTTCCTCTCATACATGGGTGGAAACTGTTTAGCCTGAACATAAACACTTCAGAAACCCTCTGAGATGTCAGTCTTAGGATGTGCTTTGTTTTTCTCATCTTGTCCTGATGAAGAAAGGGAAATTCAAAATATATTGCCAGGTATTAGTTTCTTTGGACAACAACCCACTCGTCACACCCTGTACCTAAAACAAGCCCACACAAAGTTATTAACCTAAAAGCTGGAACTTTGGGCAGTTTGTCAGTAGTTTAATGCACATGGAGTGATTTCCCAGGCAGTTTTGTAGCGTATGCTATTTTTGGTAGTACAGACTTCTTTTAATTATAACCTGGTTTTATTTATATAACAAATTTTATATCTGTTCCTCAGAACTTCATACGTAACATTCACAAACACACACCATTCTATGACAGTGCATTGCATAGTGTTTTAATTTTCCATTTGTTTGCATGTTCCTTTGTCCATAGTTTCTTACATATACTTATTGCAAAGTACATCTATAAATGAAAGTTATGAAATTATTTCTTCCTGAGTGTTCATATGCTTCATCATTTGGAAAATAATATTATTCTCCCTAAATGAATGGTGTGGTGATATGAACTTTGAGAAGATAAAAGATTCTCTTGTATATTCAGGAGTCTATCCCGTATCAGTTCTAGAAAAACTGAGCTGATAACAAAGTGTGGTACTCCTGGTAAGATCTAAGTGACTTTTATTGTAATAAAGCTGAGATGAGAGAGGACTTTGAGTTTTAGTACACAGGTACTGAGGAGCTTCAGGTAGTCACCAAAAAATCCCCACAAAATTTCATTTTTAGCTTTTAAAATTACTGTGTTCCTTTTTGTTGTTGTCCTGCAAGACCCATTTGGGTGATTTATTCCAGTTTGCAAAGGGGAACGGTGGCTCCTACGAGCAACTCTTCAGTGCTCCATAGGAGGACGCTACCTCTTTTATCCAGCTTCACTTGTGGCTGCCCAGCACCTTGTACAGAAAACTCTAAGCTTGATAAAACCCTGTGAATACTAAAAGATGTATTAACTGGTGCTATACTTAGCTTTCTGGTGGAAATCTGAGCCCATTTCCTATTTAGTTTTGCACGGTCCGCTAAAGGACAAAGTATCCTCAAGTTCTTTTGTCTTAATTGCATCCTATCAGCAGGCCAGCTTTTAACTCTGCAGATGCTCAAGCTGTCATTTATTATATGCAAATGTATCAGTATCTTGTTCCACGTAAGTAGCCTCAGACCTAACGAATTGAACTTAATTGGCATTAGAACTTCTAGTTCAGGAGACTACTTCAGACATTGGACTCTATTGCTATTCAGAAAAGCAGAGATGCTTCCCATTGTCTAATGACTGTGGCATTCCCATTACTGGATGACTGAAATGGCAGAGAAATTCAGTGGCAACATGGTCAAAGTAATACCCACTGGAAATAAGAGCCCTGACAATACCTACACATCAAACTGGTTAAGATTAAGCGAGGGCAAATGAGTTTTTTCAACTCAGAAGAAATGTTGTGGAGTCACAGTGGTTAGCTCTCTAAAAATAGCTACTTATTGCTCAGCAGCAGCTGGGAAAGCAAGGAGAATTTTATGAATTATTACGCAAAGAGCAGAAAACAGAAGAGAAAACATTTATTTTGCTGTGTAAATTGGTGGCATGCCCACATTTCAGGAGCTCTCTATAGTTCTCTCCGTCCATCTCCAAGGGGTGCAAGCAGCAGTCAGTGGGGTGCGGGGGGCCCTGCACGCCACCTCGTCCTTGTCTCGGACAGGCCCGTACGGACGTGTTATTGACAAATGGCAGCCCAACAGTGTCCACAAACAAGAGTGAGCTCCACTGCTGTGAAGTCATGTGAGATACCTGCAGTCAGCAGCTCAACGGGAACCTCCTTCAGCATGTGGGTCCTGCCTTCTGTGTGAGGACAACCTTCCAGCTCCCACAAGGAGTCTCCCCTGGCCTGGACTGCTGCCGCTGGGGAGGGCGGCAGCTCCCCCGCCTGCAGGAATTCAGTGGGAAATGAGGAGGCACAGCCTCACACAGGAGCACAGTACCTTCCATCAGCTGCTCCTGTCTCTGTGGGCACTACAGAGCCAGGAAATGAGCTCCAGCCAGCCGATGGACAGTGCTCACTTGTGTGTAGGGCCAAGGCTCCAGCTCACTCAGGCAGCTGTGCCCTCATTTCATTTCCCAGCCCTCTGTTCTGAGCAGTAATGGAGGTAGACCAGAAAAGGCTGCAGGGTTGTTTAAAGGTACCTGGTCTGGATACAAGGTCTGCCTCAGGAAGGTGTTTAAATTTGTGCTTTTGAGAAGCTAAGGTGGTGTAACATAATTCTTATATTAATTCCTGAGAGCTGGCCACTATGAGAGAGGAGATACTGTGTTAATTGGATTTGCTGTTTGATCTAGCATGGCAGTTCTTCTGCCTTCAGCCACAAAGGAGGAGTCAGCTGCTTAGATTTCCAGTGCATGTTTATACAGCCCGATGACATTTTCTTCATTATCCGCTGACTCATGATTTTGTTTTAAAAGAAGGGTAGGGCTGTGGTTACAGATTCGCAGGAATCTGCACAACTGGGATCTCTCAGAAGGTTTACAATGCCATGTGGAGATGTGTGGCTTTGGTTCAGTCACCTGCGTCTTGACTGAGTTCCTCTGTAAATTGATGGGAGTCTTTTCTGTGATAGGACAAAGCCTGCTTCTTTGGCCTGTTTCAAAATAGTGGGAGTTATTCCACCCATCAATGCATTAGGCCTGCAATCCCAAACTGGGGAATGGTATCTCTTAAACTCTTTGTGGTGATGTTATGAGGCTTAATTAATTGAAAGGAATTAATGGAAAGGAATTTAAATGGAAGGGGAGACATAAGTGAATGACATTATTGCACGGAAGAATCTTTTAGTACAGTGTTGAACTAAAAGGCTCTGAAATGTATTCATGCTCCTGAAAAAAGGGTTAAAATGACCTAATTCAACATCAACTAATACACTCCAATATGCATTAAAGCAGGTAGATTATTTTTTAAACAGTACTATCCTGCTAAGTGATGCACTTGTGCTCTATGATAGACTGTTTAAAGCTGTAAATGTCATTGTTAAAATGAGTATCTTTAACAGCTAATATCTATTAAAATGAAGCACTTAGGCACCAGAAAAGACAGTTTTAAACTACTAGGTCCCTAAATTATTTTTGTACAATCAAAATGAGACTCTTAGGGATTAGATGGCACAGTGGGTTAACACATTACTCTTCTGGATGGAAGATTTACCATCATATCTTGCTTAAAATACAAGTGAGCTGAGACTACTGTTCTTCAAGTGATCCAGCATATGTGTTTCTAAAACATATTTTAATAAAATTTACTGTGATTTTTAAAGGAGGCAGATGGGGACATTGCTTGTTGCTACCACCCTTTGAGTAGGGGTAGGTTAGGACTTGGATTCACAATTTGAGTTGTTCCCTTGATGAGCTGACAAAGGGATAAACCATCCCTTTTTATATCTCAAATTTCTTCCTACAATTTCTTGTGACATAGCTACAGCAGGAGCTGTAAAGGGTTAAAGTCAGCAAGTGAGAATAAGGCTTTTCAAGGCAAGCTTGGTCACGTAGTCAAAAATGAGGAGTAGGTTGGTGCCTACCTGCGCAGGTAGGTGCAGAGGGAAAGTGAGCTATAAAGCAGCATGTTACAGTATATTTGAACTGAAACTATACAATTGGCTTTTCAGGATGAGTTTGCTGTAACTCACCTGAAATTGTTGGTCTGGCTAGATGCAATGGAATACTTTTTTTTTTGGTGAAGACCCAAAATCTATTGATGCCCAAAACATAGTATTAGGAGTCAGCTATATTCCTTGGTTCTGCTGGAGCTGCTGAAGAAGACAGTCCTTTTCTCAGGCCATTCTTAACCCTAATTATTCTTTTCATGCCCTTACTTGAATACAGTGTGTCACCAGTGAGTGCATACCAGCTGCTTGCTCTTGCTTATTGTGTTTTATTCGGCATCTGAGAAGTTGCATTGTCATGCAAGAGACTCTGCCTTGGTTTGAGCTTCTGAGTCGACTGTGAATGGAAGGCAGAGCATAATATGTGGTGAGGGGATGTGTGTGTTGATGTCTTCTTGAAAGGGTCTGAAGAATAATCTGTCTGTTGAAGCTCAGTCTGTCCCCAAGCTTGTCTTGGGGCAAGATGTCTTTATGGAGTTGCTAGATCAGACCACAGGGCTACGTGTCATCTTGCTCTTGAAAACCTATCTTAAAAAGGAAAGATGATACTTCTTTTTCCTCTCTTCTATTGTATTAAACATCCATAGGTGAGGTACACAGTCCCCAACATTTGTTCTTCCACATCAGTGTGAGGGAATACTTTGTATGTATTTCTTTCTTGAGTAATTGCTTAAATCATGAGGCCTGAAAATGCTTACCCTAAAAAACATCAACAGTTAACAACTTTAGGGAAAATTTCATTGTCTCTTTTACATATGGATTGATAATAAATCCTTAAACTATTCCATGGATGTGATGCCGTACATTGGAGGATTGCAGGACCAGTCTTTCAGTGGACCCATTTTTTGTGTTGTAACTTTCCCCTTTTGGTGCTTATGTCAGGCTACTGCCATGTTGTCTTTCAGTACAGAAGGAAGTTGTTACAAAAAAAAATAATTCCTCCACCTCATTTCCCTAAGGAATTTTTTGTTTTCATGAAGTTAAATTGCAAGTAAGATAAGCTGAAGAGTAGTCATTTTGTTGAGCAGAACCGTAGCGGAGGGTGAGTGCCAGAAGGCAACTGATGTCCTGCTTTTTCCAACAGCATCTCTCTCTGTCTCTTAATGCCGCACACATGTGTGTGCACACATGCTAAGAGAGATTGTCCTGGTTTTGGATGAGACAGTTAACATTCTGCATAGAAGCTACTATGAAGCTATGTTTTGTATTTGAATTGAGAAGGGGACTGATATTATACATATAT
>VZTO01025222.1:15000-63573 GCA_013400615.1 Syrrhaptes paradoxus | reverse complement strand
GAAATAAGAGATTTCATGAAAGCTTTTGCTTGAAAGTGTAAATAAATAAAACTGCCCAAGGAGCTCAGAAGACAGAAAATAAAGGAAGAAAATGGATGTGTTATTGTTATTTTAAAATATAATAATTTTTAAGGCAATTTCATGGGGTTTTTTGAGTGATTATTTTGGATCATGTGTGGTTTGTAATGCTCCATTTTGGAAAATCCACAAGTATTCAGATGATTGTGTGGATTCATTTCAGCTCTTTTGGGGAAAAAAAAAAAACAAACCTGCTTGCTTAGGCTTTTTCACAATATTGGTATTATATCCTAGTCTTGGCCAGGCCAAATATACAATGGAAATGGCTTTTGTTTCTGTATTGCAATGCTTAAACTTCCTGTCCAATCCAAAAAAAGTACAGGAAAATAAACAAACAAAAAAAGATCAAATTTAAATGCACAGCATGCTTGCAGCTTTGGGTCTGTTTTCTCTGTGTTGCACTTTTAAATGTAAAAAGCATGCTCCCCACCCAGATGGGGGGTATAGCCGAGAGGGGAACCAAAATGTGGATACTCTGCTTTCTATCTCTTGCACAGATTTTATTGCATGTTCGTTCTTTCATTGTTGTTTTCTTTAGTCTAAAATAAAGATAAACTAGACAGAAAGCAAAGTGGCCAGGCGCCACTGCACAATTATAATTAATTCACTGTTAATGTTTCAGACATTGTTACAGCGTACATTGGAGTTGCTGGGGCAGGGTGAGATTAGTTTGAGCTATTCATGTACATACTACAGGAGAGTCACATTAAATACCCGCTCTAATTAATGTTTTCAAAATGAGGACCAAAGGGAATAGTATGACTTGCCACTTACAGAAAAGTTGGTTTGTACTTCTGCTTCCCAAGTTCATGCTGTGTCCTCACCTTGAAAGGTTGGGATTTGAGCACGTACCGTGCCGTGACCTCAGAGCACAAATGTGCGCAGCCCCTTCCTAAAGGCTGCTTCACCAGATTATACCATCGGCTTGGAAAGAAGGATGCAACTAAGCCAAGACTCAAATCTGAATATCTGCAGACTTAGGAAAATTCATTATGTGATCTGGTCTGTAGAAGCTGCAGAAGTCGAAGGCTTGATTTTGTCAAGAGCAGAAAGTTTCGAGAACCCAAAAGACCAGGTTCTGCAGTGTTTTAAGCAAAACTGTAGAAAGGGAAGCTGGTCTCTGCCCAAAGCTTGGAAATAACCAGGATATACTAAATCCAAGAGCACTTAATGTAAAGAAGAGGTCTCAGCGTATAGACTATTTTAACAACTAGAGGAATTAGATAGTTTTTGTGCCTCCAGAAATATCTCTAGTCGTCATTTTTCTGCTGCCAGTATTTCCTGTGGGAGAGGGAAGCCATGAAATTTGTGATCAGATATGTAATGATGTGTGCTATTTTTTACAAACCTTCTTGATTTTAGCTAAGTCTTCCTGTGATTATTGAGTCAGATTTTTCAGTCTGAGTATCCAATACTATATACTTGGGCTGTGTGTCTCTCCAATACTGTATATTTAAGCTGTGTGTCTGTGGTGTAAAGGAGCCCTTTGTATGTTCAGTCTGAAGCCAGCTGACAGTGTGCCTCTGCTGGCTGGGCTTTATCAGCCAGATACTGAGCTGCTTAGTGAGAAAGAAGTGAAGTGATCAATGTGTAATTGAAACTCCTTTAAGCTGAGTTTTTAGGAAAATTTATAACCTGCAAAAATGTTCTCATTACAAGTCCTTTCTTTGTCTTTTCTTATAATTATCTTTAAGGAATTACCTTACCACCATCAGTAAAAGGAAGAAGATTTGGGTTTTAAAGCCAAGCAGAGGTTCATGCATTTTGGCAATTTTGGGGGTGGGATGGAGGGATTGCTATTGCATATATTTAGTAGTATATCATCATTTATGCAAGGTGACAAAGTCCACATTAAATTTGTGGTGAAACCTGGTCTGCTGTAGAACACTGTTAGAGCACCTATCAGTACTACATTTTTCATCATGGATGTAACCTGAATATCCTAATTTATGACCATCTGGTCTCCAGACAAAAACAGCCCATATGATCAAACTGCAGCTTCCCTAGATCAGCTAATACATCCATGCTGTGACTTAAGGAAGATGACACAGAAGTACTCTGTAAAAAGCCTTGAACACCTCCAAGGGAACTTTTGGAAGAGGGGGGGTACCCTTACGCAACACCTTGCACAATGCACCTCGCAGGGCCAGTCATTGTGTCTGTTTATTCATTGGTGTTTGTTAATGCTAACTTTCATTTCATTTAGGATTTGATTTGTTTATGAACTAATAAATATGATTTATAAAAAGTGCCTGTGGTTCACTAATTACTGCACATATGGCGTTTTCATTTTGTAAAACTGGCATTTGCTTTCTATTATGATTATGTCTCCGTTCACCAGTGCTAATTAGTTTGATTAGACAGATAACTTTAACCATTATTAGGACTAGATTAGGGGAACTTTGCATGCAGGGGAATGCAGGGAAGAAGGGTTCATCACCAGTGAAGGTAGGTCAGTCTCACAGAGTTTGTTCCTCATTATGTGTTTTAAAATTATTTTTTGTTTTGTTTTCCACATAGAAGAACTGAGAAGCATTCACATTTAGCTACTTACAAAAATCCAATTAAACACAGTTGTTTAGCATGAATTTGTTAATCAGAGTTAATCTTTCCAATGAATGCATAATTTGGAATCTGTGTCTAAATTGTTCATTTAAGGGTAAGCATATTACAGACACATAGAATAAAAAATAAAATGAGATTCTCTTCCTTGGAATTGACTCTCAATACAGAGAAATATTGACTGTTTTGTGTTGATTGTCCTGCATGCTGTGGGACAGAAGTGAAATTGGATAAAGGGTAAGAAATGCCACATGAAAAACAATGCCACCTGGGGTGAGCTGTGTTTTTCCTCAGAGTCTCTGAAAATTGTTGAATAGTGTCATCTGAAACTCTTCAGAAAGAAAATAAAAAGAAAGAAAAACTCTTATTTATTATCCATTTTAGGATAAAAATAGTTATCCAGGGCAGCAGAAGTTTGATATTATTTTATTTCTTCAAATGCATTCTCCATCCTAGAAAAGAGAGGCACTTTTTCTTTACCAATATCTTAGAAATTACTTTAGTGCACTAAGAAAGTAGGATGTGAAATACCTGGGTTCAGGCAGCAAGGCACACAGTTTGTGATCCTTTGGAAACAGTCACTGAACGGTGTCAGACTTGATTTCATCCTTTCCCTCATAAAGGAGACTAACTGATCCTCAAACTAAGTCACTGTGGATACTTGTTTCATTAAGATGGACGCTCGTTTGACTTTGGATGATCACCCTATATTCATCTAGTGTCTCGGTAATTAATCAGTTAAGTATGAGAAGCAAAGTGGTTCTGTTATGGATACATGGTCCTATTGCAAGCTACCGGGTCTCTCCTCGCTGTGTTAATGTGGCAACATCATTTGTGAGCGCCTCTTATTTTTTGTCTTTCTCCATTTTCAAAGCAATTTATAAGGGAACAGAAAAGTTCTTTCCTGTCTAAAAAGAATTGTGGGAATATTGAAAAAGACATAAAACTGCTATTGAAGGGTGAACACATAGAGAAGCAGTAAACTAGATTGTTGCAGTATTTACTCTCTCCTTGGCTCTTCTGGAGGATACCTCCTGCCATGCCTTTCAGAGAGAACCCCAGACAATTTAAATGTCAAAGTCTCAAATTTCAACATGCATCATTATTGTTGGAAGCATTTGCTCCAGGAAAAGTTTCAAAATTGCAGTTTCAGTATCTTGGAAGAATGTGAACAGGATGGCCAGATTCTGAGATGGTATAAATTGGCAGAGGTTCCTTATTTCGGTGCAGTTATCCTGTTTTACACCAACTGAAAATCTGGCCCTGGAGGATGAATATTTATGCAGTGCCAGGGAGGTTTGAAAACCCCTTTTTTTAAATGAGAATGAATAAAAAAAGGGCTGGGATATGCTCTGTGCTGATGAACCCAAAGCCAAATATGACCTCCCCTTGACCTTTTATGCATTTAAGTTGAAAAAGGCCATTCTGATACATTCCACTGGAGCTTAAAATGCCTATGTTTCAATTCCAAAGGTCAAGCTCTCCTCTCTGTATACTGTATGACCTAGCCTTTGTCTGTTACCCATTGATGTTGCCTGACTATGCTTCTTATATCCCATTGACTGTTTACTGTTTTTCTGGCTAATGTAAGTGAAAGAGATAATTGAAATGATTTTGAGCTCTGTGTCAGTTCTGATTCTGATTATGTCTCCTGTGCTTAGAGCAGATTTAGTGGCTCCAAACTCATTAAGTCTCTAGGAAATTTTAGATTACTGTGTTAACTATATCTTAATTAATGTATTTATCTTAAATTCCACTCAACCCTTTTTGAAGTTTTCTTTTATCACTGTGTTTATCACTAATATCACTGAATTAAGTCAATTTTCTTCAACCCTTCTGTTTTCTTCTACCTTTTGAGGTTTTGGACTTTTTTTTTTTTTTTTTTTCAAGAGGCCCAAAGTCAAAGGGGAACTATTTTCAGGAAATAATGCTTCATGCATGTCTGAAAGCAAATCGCCACATCTTCAGTGGATATAAGCACAGCCCCACTGAATGAAGGGACAGCAACTGGCAGTTCTTCAAATCTGCCTGAATGTGTCTGTGGAGCTATGTCAATTTACACCATGGACAGTCTGCTCCAAAATAAAAAGGTGGTCAGATTAGTTTTGTGGCTAGTGGGGCATATGTCTATCTTCTTTCCCCTGGACTTGAAACAGCCACTATACTGGGTGGCTCCCAATGAAGGGAATAAATGCAGTCCTGTCAAACAGGCTGACAGGCCTTGAGTATAATTTCTCTAGATAGAATCACAGAGTAATCATTGTCTCTAATAATCTCTCCAATTACTTTACAGAATAATAATTTTTAATAAAATCTGGTTTAACAGACTATTTTTACCCTCTCCTCTTGAAAATGAAGTCAAATGTATAGGAACTTTAGAGCATTTTTGCAAATCTGGGGCAATGATTCCACATAATAACATAACCAAGCACAAGTCATGTAAGGATCTTTTTACAGATATATTGTAATTTCTGTTGATTAACACAGCTCAGTGAATCATTGGCAATTAATAATTTACTAAGGGCCATAACCTGACACCTTGTCCCTGTTGAGATGTGCCTTACTGCACCATCCTCAACAATCCTGGACCAGGAGATGTTCTTGTCCCTCTCCTTGTCCATGTTTAGGTTTCCCTCCAGTGACCAAATGAAAGGGAACCCAGCCCAGCTGGAAAGATAAGACACAAACTCCTTCCAGTGTGAGGAGAATTGATAAGGAGCAGATCGATACGTGATCCTCTTCAGTGGGCAGCAAAGCCCACAGTCTTGACTGTGGGACATCCCCTCCTTTTCTCCTTCTGCTAAATTGCAAAATTTCTGTAGTGGAAAGAGTGTAACACTGCAATTAGGTGGTAGAAACCAAACAGAAACATATACCTGGGGAAAGAAAAAGTGTGTGTGTATAAATATATATATATATGCATTGAACAATGGTAAAGCCATGTATTTTTTTCTCATTTCATTCTCAGAAGGGGCACCTGGTTTAGTTGACAATTTCAACAAAGTGGTACATATCCAGGATACCAATTCCAGCCTGAATTAGTAATATCTGGCAAAAGTAAGAGCAACTGGAGTCACTGGGAAGTGCCAGGCAGTGTCAGAGTGGGCGATGCTACCAACTGCAATTATTATGAATGCCTAATAGGCTCCTGACCGTGGAAAACCACTCAGACAAGCACAGCTACTCACAACAGCTCATGTAAATAGGTGGAGTTCTGTTAAAACCAGTGTAGCTGCAACTACACACAGTGTCAGAGAGCTTGGACCTATGTCTTTAGTGCTTTTCTCTGTTTCACTTATTTGTTCAGCTGTGAGATAAAACTGACTTGCCTTACATTTGTACCTGCCTAGTAGGTTTGAAAGGACTATTTGTAATCACGATTCATCCCCGGAACTCAGAGAGTGAATATCACTGAATAAATTGTATGTCTGGCTCTTGATGTCTCCATCACTGTATTTTCTCTTGAGGGATACACCTGTCGGTTACTCATTCTGCCCAGCCTCTGGAGCTCCAGAAGTCCCTGATGGCAGCAAGTAGCCTGAACTGCCTTCCTGAGAACTTTTTATCTGTTTTATTTCAGGTACTTCCCAGATACTTTGGACTTTCCTGCTAGGACCATGACTCGTCTTGCTTCAGCTTTTCTGAAAGGGATAGAGGACAAGGTAAGTGCTGATTATCTCTTTTCTTTCTAAGGATGAGATGAATTTTACTTGGTATTGTGATAGAAACATCAGCATGAGCACCACTGAAAGCTTGGTGGGAAACAGGTTAACCCTTTCTCTTACCATTGTTGTTCCCAGTGCAGATACCTGATGTAGAAATCAGGTTAAAAAATATAAAGGTTTGTTTCCCATAACCGTCCCCAAGCTCCTGTTCATTCTGAAAGAAAGAGGTTCAGTGATTGAGCTGATGGCATGACTCAGGGAAGGAGTATTTCTTGTCCCTTGGATGAAGTAAGCTACTTTTCTGAACTTTGCCTTTGGCTTGTCTATGTGTTTTAGTCATTGTTTAATTGAGGGAATTGTTTAACTTTTGTTGCATTTGTTCCTTTGAAAGGCAACAGACTCCTTGGATTTATTTGTTATTGCTTTATAGCAGCAGCCATAGTGTGTGAGATGTTTCCCAATCAGAAAGTAAATTTATGAAAGGGATTACGTGAGGTTAAGCCTGCAATACCCAGGCTGGACTCAGAGATCCAAGTCTGGTCTTGAACACCAAAGTCCAGCCATCACTCCTACAGTTTAGAGAAAGAGGAGTTTGTAAGGCCATGACAGGCAGTTGATTCTGATAATGCAAAAGGAGAAAAAAATACTTTATGAATGCACGGAATTTCTCTGTAGGCAGTATGGCAAGCAAATTTGCATAAAAAAGTAAAAATACAGGTGGGAATGTAGTTAAATCTGAATGTGAGGATGCAGCGTCCTTCTTTCCTCTGAATGACCTGTAACAGGAAAATAGATTATATTTGGAGGTTTAGCAAGTTTTTTGCATGTCTGTTATACTTTCATCCTGTGTTATTTTTCCTCCTCTACTTTGAAGTTATTTACCAGGCAGTTTTCATTTTGCCCTTCACAAATTGTGTTGTGTTCACTGAGTCATGGGCTTGTGTTTTCAGAAAGGTTGTCAGTCACAGCTATTCTCACACAGCAATGACATTGTTGGCTCTGTTTTTTTACTGTAAAGTATTAATTTAACCAAAGTTTGAACACAGTCAGAAAAGAAGCATCAGTGGATGAACATGCCAACTTAAAAGCAGAGATACTGTGTTGCATGAATGGTTGCCTTCCTTTAGAGTTGTGGGAAAGGATGGAAAAGAAAAGAAAGCTCCCATGTGAGAGGTCCTCAGGCCCTGATGTACGTGAGAATACGTTAATAGCCCTTAGTCTAAGCAGTGCCTGGGAGGCTGTGAGCACAGGGCCCTCCACAGCCCAGACGTCTCAGAAACCTGCTCCTGGATTTCCCAGTCACGCAGGACCTGCCTAGGGTCTGCTCTGCGGGCTCGTACATACCTCTGGTTTGGGGGGTCAGTAAGATGCCTGGTTTGTGGGTATCTCCAGGGGCTTCTCCCACAAGCTGGCACATGCCTGCCTGCAGTGGTGAGGGCTGCCGAAAAAGAGAGCGTAAGAGGTGGGGCTGTTGGTGTCCCCAAGTGAGCTGTGATTGCGTATCGGTCTCTTGACGTGCTTTTTTCTTCCACTGTCTCTCCTGTACCTGAAATCTGACTGGTAATCGACCAATATGGGCTGAAAAAGTGGTGTCAGCCTGAGCTGTGAATTGACCTGCTTTTGTCAGTTTGTCACAGTTTTATTGCTGCTTTAGCACAATGTGTGCAAGTTAAAACTCAGTGCTTGTGACATCCAGAGAAAAGCCTGGCAGGCTGAGGTCCTCAGGAACAGTTTCCAAATGCAGGGGTTCCCTTTCTCCTCACCAGCTAGTCCAAACTTCATGTTTTCTTTCTAGCCAAAGAACAAGCTGAAGCCAAAACAACCCACAGTTGTATCGCCTTGGTGTTTCCTCACATCTCCATGCTGCCCAGTATTCATTTGCAGTGATGCTCAATAAGATTTCCTGAGCATAAGACCAAAATCGTGTCCTTTTCTAAAGGTGACTGTCTTAGGCTCATCTCTTTGTAAATGTTAAGTTTATTACAGGAACAATAGAATGGGTTCTTTAAATCAAAACATTTCAAATGTAGGAGATGAGGAATAGGAGAGAATTCCAAGGCCTTTTATGAAAGACTCATCTTAAAAGCTAATTTAGCTTCCTGCACAGCAGCCAATGTATCAGACAGTTCACCCAAAAGCTAGCTGAACGAATGTGTGTTTATACCTCTTATTTATACTGAGATTTCAAAATAAGCTTTTTGAACAAGCTGTGATATTTTATTTGGTTTCCTTAAGCTAAGAGTATTGCAATGTCAGACCCTGTTTTCTTAATTGATTATAACTTTGCCATCCTCATATTGCAAACCTTATGATGAATGAATAATATGTTGCCCAGCATCTCTGCAGCTGGCCCCAAAATTTGGCTTAGAGTACCTTTTTCATATCTTTGCTTCTCACACAAATATCTTTGCTGTTGCTTCTGATAAATGAATAATTTCCAGCAGCTCAGGATGCTTGAAAATAGTCATGATCTAGCCAGCATGTCTGAGTGACCCTACAAATAGCAACCATGGGGATGCAGCTCAGCATGCATAAGCAACCCTACAATAATAACTTAGCGTGTGCAGTCCAGCAGGTGGGAACCGTCCTAGAAATAGGTTGCTAAATAAGCTGTTGAGGGTGTGATGGGAGTATCAGATCTGAGTGACTTCAGAGTTTTCTTAGTTTTACATGTGCAGATTCTATTTTTTTTTTGATTGAGTGGATACCATTCCCTAGATTTGTAGACCTGTGCTGTTTTTCATCAACAGGATCCAATCTGTTGCTAAACTTGTTTTTCTAGATGCTGTCCCTTTCTCTCCAGCTCTGCTCCTAAGTCTTACCCATGCCTAAGTCATCTTGCACCTCACTGCTTCTCCAGCTGCCCAACTCAAATCATGAGATCTGTTCACAAGCAATAGCCTCAACCCTTCAGTACCCTGAACAAGTCCTAGACATTATCAGCTTTGCTCTTGGAAGGGGGTAAAGTAAATCTCAGAGTGTGAGAGTCTCTAAAAATGAAGAAAATGTTATTGTTATTTCGGAAAGTTGTTCCCATATGTTCAGGAAACAGAACTATGATCAGGTTATGTAACTGACATTACAATAACACCTGCTTGAGTAGGTAGAGTAAGGTGGAAACAGAAAAAAACATTTAGGTTCAAAAATAATGTGACGTTAATTTGATGGAAGGATGGACAAAAGAAAGGGGAACCTGTGAAGGGAGATGTTTTGACGGGGCGGTGCCGTGCCGTGGGCCATGGGGTTAGGGGTGGTCACCTAGTGATGGGCAGTGCTGGTTGCAGGGGTTGAGGACTAGCTGAGAAAGCTCCTCCTTCCAGGCAAAGGCCAGATCCTCAGCCAAGGCAAACCTGCACAGCCTCGTCCATGTCCTGATTTACATCCCTGTGCCCCAGCTGCAGCACCCCGTCTTGTGCAGCCTTCCTTCAGGAGGAAGGGCAGGGGCTCGTTCCAAGCAAGCTCAGGGAACTGGCAAGAAGTATTCCAATTTAAACTGTTTATAGTCTCCTAACTTGTACCTCAGTTGTTCTTTGTCATTATTTCATTCTTTTTCTCTGCACTGTCGTCTGTCCTGCAGTGTTAGATTTTTTTTTTTTAAACAAGCAGAGATTTAATTGTTCAACAGCTCATTTCCCAAAGTATTTACATGTGGTCAGAGTGCTGCTGTCCCTGGGGGTGTCACCTTCCTGAGATACCATGCCTCTAACCACCCTCCCTGAAGGACTTCTCTGGCCTCCTTGATGAGCCACAGTCTCTTGAGGATGTATGTAAAAAGGTTGCCAAGAATTAATATAAAATACTTCGTATCCCTGCAAGCCTGAACTGAGTGAATGCACTGGTCCAGGCCAGAACGGTGACCGAGCAATAACTGCATGCAGTGTGGCAATTATGTTTTACATTGTCCCCTCCTCATATGAAATCTTTAATTTTATTTGTGGGGAAAATATTCCACAAACCTCTAGCTTCCCCTCCATCTGCCCCCACTTGCAGCAAACTGAGTATTTAAGCCAGCCTTCCTTCCACTTCTTTTTGTCTCTGTCTGTCTCTCTCAAAATAAAAGGCAGGACCCATCTACTCAAATGCAGTGAAACAAGAAAATGCTCAGATATTTTAATACCCTGGAGCTACCCCTTGGCAGATAAAATGAGTAAAACAAAATTTAAAGCACATCTGATTTACCTGTTGTTTGTGTGACTCAAATACCTATGTTTAATTTTGTCTATGGATTGGAAAAAGTTAATTTCAAGCCTTGTTTCTCTTGCTAGCAGCAACAACCTTTTAAACTGAGTATTACTGGTGAACCATACAGAGCTGGTTAAAAAAATGCTTTTCAGTTCCACCATGCAGTTGTTCGGACGACAATTATGGCAGCTGAAGTTTAATCATAGTGTTTGATAGCTCATTTTCTCAATGTCAACACAAGGCACTGTTAAAAAAAATGAATTCTTTCATTTGATAAGCTGGCTCCAGAGCACTGGGCTCATTCAATAGGAAAACTCTTTCACAGGGCTGCAGCATGCGTGGTTTTTCTCTTTCCTTTTTTTTTTTTCTTTTTTCTTTCCTTTTTTTTCTGTGGTGTGTTTTTTTTTTTTTTTTTCTGAAAGCCACCCAAGAAGAGATTAATCACGAGGGGGAAACTCAGCTTCACCCTCTAGCTGCAGGTCGCAATTTTTATTTGTATGGAATTGGCTTTTGGAAAGCTGAAGGCTGCCTGAGGGCAGGGACCTGATATAAGAAGAACCTGAGAATGAAGCAGCAGGGATTGATTAGCCTACTTCATATCCCACACTCCATAAGCACACTCCAACCGCAATCTAACACACCGCTGAGCTGAATAGACAAGAGAAATTGGATTCCTTCCTAATATTTAACCTTCAAGTCAGCTCTAACAGTTGTTGATATGTTGTTCTACCAGCAAGTAACAGTAGCTTTTTTATTCCAGCACCCACCCACACACATATATATACAATTTTATAAGTTATATGCTATATATTTACATATTTTCCATTTTCAATCTGTTTCAGAGCATGGTTTACCTAATCCATTTCAGTAAAAGTTTCAGGGAAGAACAAACTGACCAAACAATTATGCATAAAATTGTAGCGAGGGAAGGAAGGGAAAGAGAAATAAAAAGTAGAAAAACCTCATTTTCTGTGGCATGCCTTTCAAGGTCTTTTTCACACAGTCATTTTTCTTTTACCTGTAATTTTCCCAGTTCATTAATTGTAGGAATTGTCTGGATTGTCTCTAGCGATGTGGATGCTGCTGGCGCTGGTGTTGTAGAGGTTTAGTTTTAGATTTTTATATGTAAATCAGAGGTGCATTTTGGGAAATGTTTGCTTTTACTGGAGTTTGCTAAACCAACAGAAAGTACTGCTTCCTGATGAGGGCCGGTCGGTGAAACCTGGACCATACAGTGCAGTAGAGGAGACCCACGCCAAGTTTGCCCAGGACAGGGCACACGCGAGGGAGGAGCAGCCACGTGCTGCTGGAGCCCTGGCAGCCGTCAGGTAGAGATACTGCCTCTGTGCCATGGTCGTGTGGCACGCTCATGTGCCCTCATCGAGCCCCTCTGAAAAGCTCTCCTTTCAGACACAAGAGAACGGTCAGAAGATGACCCAGAACGGTCAGAAAATGATGAGAGCACGGTGTTTGTGGGCCTGGGGTCTTGGAAAAGGGCTCTGCCCTTGCAGCTTGCCAATGGAGAGGGTTTTGTTTAGGAAAGGCTGGTTCTGGGGAACAACAGCCCTGGTTCAGAAACACGCCCGCCCCACTTTGCCCAGGCCTGGCCTCGCGGGTGGCCTCTGGCAGCTCCCAGGATCACTGGCAAAGCTGCCTGGAGGCTTGCTGACTCCCCCAGGCTGCCTGAGCAGCTGGCACCTCGCCTTCCCGGTGTTGGGGTTATGAGCTGCACGTTTCCATGGGCTCACCAAGCTCCCCGTGACTGCTGGCCTCCCGACTGGTGGGCTATGAGATGCCTCAGCTTCCTAGCCCCTGCGAGGGCTGGGCTGCCATCCGCTCTCTGCCACCATCCTCGCATGCTCGTGTGTTTGTGTCAATGTGTGTGACATGCTCCCCATGGGATTCTCCAAAGGGGAATTTTCTAAAAATTCCTGTCCTAGGGAAAATTCACATTTCTGACTCTTCACTCATGTTTGGAATGAATAAAAAAATGAGAATTTGAGATTTTTCTCAAAACAGTCATTTTTTGATTCATGCTTAGATGCACAAATATTGTCCTCTTTGAGAAACTGAAATACCTTTACAGTGACTCCTGAGGTTGCTACTGGCTCTGTTTGAATTGTGGGGCCCCCTTTGCTTCTGTCTGCCACCCGAAAGCCAGACTGTACGCCTCACCAGCATTCCAGGCCCCTTTCTTGCTATGATTTCTTCATGTGGACCCAAAGCCTTGTCCTGATGCAAAGCAATCTGGTACAGAACTTACACCTGCCACGGCGGTGCATGCTTCTGCGCTGAGCAGCAGCAGAGCAGCACCTACGAGATGTTCCATGCTGGACACCACCTCCCACTGTGTAAGTCAGGTGTGGGCATCCCTGTGTGTGCCTGACAAGTGCTGGGGTCACTTGTCCCTAAGTGCCATGGCATCTGTCTGCACAGCGTGGTGCAAGGCCCTGCAGAGGTGCCCGCTGTTGTGATCATGCTCTGTCACCTGCAGGGCAGTCCTTGCAGGCTAGCTTGAGCATTTCTGCAGGACACAGCGTTGTGCCTAGTCAGGTCTGACCAAAGAGGCTGACCATGGCGTGGCTGCCTTCTAATATTGGCTTTTTTAGAGGAAGTGGAAGGCAGCTGTGTTGAGTAGCACTGGGTCTCCATTAAGATGGGAACCAGGAGGAAAGTAGGGCTGTGGCAGTAGCAAGGACTCTTCATCTTCTGCTTGGTTGTCACAGGGGCGTAGGCACGTAGGTGGGAAGCTTTGTCTCAACTATCCTGTTTACTTCCATGGCAAGAAAGTGTACCGAGTTCTTTACTCTTTGCAGAAAGCACCAGTGAGAAATAATTGTGAAGCCTTCTCATATGACACACGGTATAACTGGCCTAGATCTTCAGAATTGGCAATATCATTCTGCAACTTGTAGTGAAAAAAGGTTGCCTTAATATATACACTCTATTGAGAAAATACGCTGCTGAAACACCTACTGCTGCAAAGTTAAATTTTCATGTAAATTTCTTCAAATATTTTTATGACCCATCAGCTTGAATTTTATAAGTCAATGTATGAGTGAATGTACAAAGTTTCCCTCTTTGTTTGCATATCCTCCCTCTACTGAGTTTTAAATGTTCATGCTACGTGGACAAAATCCAACTCTACATCTGCTTATGGCATATGTAGGCAGCAGCATCTCCAAGATTTTTTTCATCTCTAGTTGAGCTCAGTAGCTTTGTGAAAAGGAACTTGCAAGGCCTGAGCTAGCTTCCCTGTACCCTAATTCTAACTTAATTTCCCATACAGACTTGGGATCCTCTGAATTTCCTGACATTTCATGTTCAATAGCACAGCAGAAAAACTAAAACTATCCCCCCCAAGCAAACAGACACACAAGACACCTCTCCCACCACTGACGGTCCAGATGATAATTATTCCGATGCCCCTCTGACCAGAGTGATGTGACTGTCCAGCCTGGGGATCTGGAGTCTTCAACTCACAGAATAAAGCCATGTCCTAGAAAAAAACTAGTAAAAAAGTCCATCAGTAAGGGCCATTGAGTAATGCAGGTTGGCATTTATGAGCCTGCTGGTTCTCCACCAGCTTTACTAGCTTCTCAGGGGATCCTGGATAAATCCTACAAGCCTCACACAGGACAGCATCTCCTTCAGCATGATTTCAGCATTTAGTCTACAAAATCTATGGATCTGTCTGTCCCAAGTGTCTATCCCAGGTCTTATCTCTGTGCAGTCTGAACTGATGCTTTAACGCTAAATTTTACCCTGATTTCTTTTACCCCTGGTGTGGACATAATGGAGCTATTACACAAGGCTTAGGCCTTGCTCACCAATTTTATTATTTCTGTTACTGATTAGGGAAGAAGTGGAGTGCAGGAAAGAGAAAATGTTTTTTGTTTTAAAGTGTTTGTGTGACACAGCATTTGACAAGTGACAGAGCACTGCAGCCTTCATGATGGAAAACAGAGATTTACCAGCCTCAAAAAAATTGTGGGAACAAGCTGATTTTGATCAAGATGTTTGGAAAATGGTCATTGTGTTTCATTTTGATAAGGTTGAAGTGCCTTCATGGAATATAAAGGGTTTGGTTGAAAGGAAGCAGTGGGACTATATCCTAAAAATTTATGTTGGTATAGTTAGATATTTTCATTTGTTGGAATTTTTGCTTCCCCTGAAATTTTGACTGTTTGTTCTGATGTGGGACTTTCCTGAGGAATTAAAGCTGTGGCCTTTGATCTGCTCCAATGATATGGGTTGTGAATCACAGGGGCACCGATGGCAATAAACAAAGCAATTCCCTTTCCTGTGCATTGGCAGCTTTACCGTTGCATTGGCTTTTCAAATGCACTCATTCTGTGTGTGTACATTTTATATGTTACGGTGTCTCTGACTTGATTCTGCACATTCACAACAGTCTGCTGCTACTAATGACTCCCTGTGCTGTGTTAGCGATACCTGCCAAGCAATTCGGGATCCTTCCCCTGTGAGCACGCATACCTGATGGCAAGCACATAAGACTGCAGGTTATATTAAAAAAAGGCATTTTATCAAGCTGAAATATAAATATGTGCTTGTGTGGCAATCCCAGCATATTCCAGAATGCTGGCAGTTGGGGGGAGCTACCTGGGGGGCAGCAGAAACGGAGTTCCTCCTGAAGTGCTTGAGAGACAACATTTTAAACATCTCCCCCTTGTGATATTTGTTATTATTAAGGTGCCGGTTGCAGATTTTGTAACTACTAGTCTCACCTGATATTTCTAAGAACTTAATGAATACTGTGACAAATGTAAATAGCCTTTCAGTAACACAGGTTTGAAGTTGGTATTAAAAGGGAAGAAGGCCTCAGTAAGACATAGCTCCTGCTAGGCTGCGTGCTGTCAAACCTCATTTGAGACCATGCCTGTACCCCAGAGCTTAGAGCCCAAACAGATGAGAAGGATTTGTATCTTCATTTTTACAAATGAGAAACTGAGGCAAACGAGTCATGAAACGCCGTGTCCAGATTGCATGGAGAAGGTGTAATAGAGCCAGAAAATGTATTGTGCTGTCTTCCTGTCAAAGGGATGTGTTACTTCCCTGACCTCACTGTTACGGAAACCTTGCGTGAGGTGAGTAGCCTTTCAAGAGCGGGATGCCAGCCTGTGTTTCTTTTTCCCAAAATAAATTTGTCTGTGCCACCAGAAGCTCACCAGTAATCAAAAATACTGCTTTCCAAAGAGACAGGATGCTTATCAGGTGGCAACAGCGCACGTCTGCATGGGGCGGTAGGTGCCGGGGATGGAGTGGGAGCAGGGGGTGGGCAGGTGGCAGTTTCTGGCCTTTGCAGAGCCCCTTTTAGGGCACCGTGAAACCCCTTAGTGCCACTCGAAACCTACCTGCCTGCCATCTCCAGCACTGCTTGAGCCTGGTTTAAACCATGTTGTCCCTGCTAGTAAACAGGGAAATGACTGTGTTCATGGCATTGCTTGAATTAAGCACAGGTAATAATCATCCTAAAAAAAAAAAAAAAATTAAAGCAGACTCAGGTTGAATTTACTGCAGGAAGAAATAAAAAATAAATGCAAGTAGAGGGGAAATTTAAAATATGCAAGAAATAGTCGTAACAATTAGATGAACTGACAAAAATGCTGGGTTTAGCTGAAGAAAGCCTTATCTGAAGCAGCATCCAAGTGTTGACCCTAATCTCATCAATGCCCAGACCCTAATGCTGGCACCCTCCCCATAGCATGGCTGAATCTCACGGGACACAGGCTACAGCCTGGCCAGAGCAGCCTCTCTCTGCTGGTAATGAAGTTCTCTACAAGGTCATTCAGTCATTCTGAGAAGCTTAATTTATGATTTTACAAAAATCGACACTCTCTTCTGGGTGAGAAACTAACTTGAGAGGATTTAAGCTGAGTGTTAGTAGTGCCAATTCTGTGGCAAAGCCATAACCATGAAGGAAAACAGAAGCAGGAAATAATGAGGAAAATTCTGTGTAAAGCAGGAAAATTCTCCAGGTGCACTGGTAAGAGCTTGTTTTATTAGACATGATTATTTTCTATGCTGTTTATTCAATCACAGCATCATCTCCCTCCTCCTTTTCCTCAGCTCCTCTGCAGTAACTGTTTCTTCACATCATGCTCAATAGAGCGAGGTACATATTTATTCACTCTGACCCAAAAAGTAAGTTTTATGCCATCTGTATCAATTTATTGTTGTTCAATGCGTTATACCAAAATTCAGATCCAGCAAATGAGCAGTATACCAACTTCAGCAAAGAGCAGGTTTGTTCAGTCACAAATCTGCCATCGTGCTGGTCCAGCCACATGCCCTGCGGTGGCAAATGCAGGCATTTTGCTGCAGACCTGACAAAATAATACGACCTGTTCTAGTTCTTTCCTTACATCCACTGCTTCCCTCTTCCTTTTGGGTTCTGTGCCTGGTTTCCCACTTCTTGGTGGAATCCTTTCTTCAAAGGATCCACTTCCTTATGGGACTCTTTTGTCTTCTCCATCTCTATGACCTAGCAATGTGCGCTTGCAGCCCAGAAAGCCAACTATATCCTGGGCTGCATCAAAAGGAGAGTGGTTAGCAGGTCGAGGGGGGGTGATTCTCCCCCTCTGCTCCACTGTTGTGAAACTCCCCCTGCGGTGCTGCATCCAGGTCTGGGGCCCCCAACATAAAAAGGACATGGACCTGTTGGAGTGAGTCTGGAGGAGGCCACGAAGATGATCAGAGAGCTGGAGAATCTCCCATACAAGGACAGGCTGAGAGAGTTGGGGTTGTTCAGCCTGGAGAAGAGAAGGCTCCAGGGAAACCTTAGAGCAGCTTCTAGTACCTAAAGGGGGCTACAGGAGAGATGGGGAGGGACTCCTGATCAGGGGGTGTAGTGATAGGATGAGGAGTAACGGTTTTAAGCTGAAAGAAGGGAGATTTAGATTAGATACTAGGATGAAGTATTTCACTGTGAGGGTGGTGAGGCAGTGGCCCAGGTTGCCCAGAGAAGCTGTGGATGCCCCATCCCTGGAGGGGTTCAAGGCCAGGCTGGATGAGGCTTTGAGCAACCTGGGCTAGTGGGAGGTGTCCCTGCCCATGGCAGGGGGGTTGGAGCGAGATCATCTTTAAGGTCCCTTACAACCCAAACCATTCTAGGATGATTCTATATCCTCATCCACACAGGATTCCCACAAATGACTGATTTACTCTTCATCTCTTAGTTCCTCTTACTTGTTTCCTGTTCTTTAAGCGCTTACCTATTCACACATGCACCAGCTCTGTCCTTTTCGTACAAACATCTTAAAGATGATGCACGGTACTTGACCCACAGCATCTTTATTTAGTTTGAATTCAACAGTTTTTCCTAACGAAAGCAACCTCAAAACATTTGCTGCTTTTTTCACACCTTTTTTTTTTTTTTGGTATCTTCTTTTGCCAAGATATATCTTTTTTTTCTGGACCTATTTATTTACACCTCTTTGCAGTCAAATTAGTGCAGTTTTTCCCCTCAAGATTACCAGTTTCTCTGTGTCCAGTCATTCTACCTGAACTCTGGATACGGATGAAATCTGCAAGTAAACTATGCTGGACTACAGGACATCTATTTTGTCAGATGCATGTATTAAATTGTGTTCCTTTCCATGTTATACTTAAAAATGTAACCCCATTCTACTTAAGAGGTCTTTAGACACTGTGCCAAATAGTGACTACATTACATTACAATTACATATCTGCACTTTGAAGAAAATGCTGCTTCTGTTGTGATGCTGTTTTCATTCTCTAATAATTTTTATTCCCTAGGAAAGTGAAAGATCAGAACGCTTCTATTAACCTCGTTCTCCTAAATGTTTGAGCAGTTAAATTTTAGGTCAGTATATTGATTCGAAAGGCAACAAGTTAATTCCTTGTTTGGTAAGTATCTGCCAGTTGACTAGGCTTTATCCAATTCCATCTTGTGCCTGCAGCAGCATAATATTTCCATTGCAGTCAGCTTATGGGTGCAAATGATCACATCTGCATCTTGATTTATTCCTTACTAGTTGGAAATATGCAGTGTCAAGTATTCAGTGAATTTTGCTAGGTCCTAATGAGGATTCAGTATAACATGATTTTCTCCAGCTTCAGTCTTGTAGAAAAGTTTTTCTGCATATCTGTCTTTTCAAATCAAAAAAGATATAGTGTGCTGGCATATAGTATATTTTACTTCCAATAAAGTTTTAGGCTATGCTAAAGAAAAGAGAACTGTGCACTTCAGTCCTACCACATATACCACTGTGGTATTGACAAGAAGGAGAAAAAGATGGTTGGGCAACTGAGAGTAACTTCTGGGTCTGGCTGAGAATATGGGCAGAGAGGTTTTAAGGCCTGTTAACTCTTTTGAACCAGAAGATCAGTAAAAACCAAAGGGTCAGTAGCAGAATTTAGGGCTCCAAAAGGCTGTCCTGAATTGCTCAATGTACAACTACCCTTATGTCTAAGTGGTTTGCTAGTCTAGTGTTACTAAAATGTATTGTTTTCTTCCCTAAATCCTTCGTTTTCTGACTTATAAGCCTTGGAGAGGAAGAGAATAGCACCTTTTCTATGGCACTGAAAGACTCTGTCTAGATGGATAGGAACTGCAGCAGCCCTCATGGATAACAGAGATTTTTTGTGGTGGCAGAGTGTCTGTCCCTGACCACGTTACTCACTCACCCGGGCGTTTGTCAGCCCAGGTCTTTCAGAACTGGTCCTGCTGCTTGTTTAGGAGGCAGGTGCCAAGAGGTGCAGGCGCTGTTATGAAAAGATAGCCACTTGGCTGCTGAGTTAAAATCAGATTGTCACTGATTTAAAATTCTGATATTGCTGTCCGTCATACTACAACATGATAACAGTTCCTGTAAAGTTAGTAATCCTCTTGCTTATGCAGTGTTATGTAGTAATACTCCTGACCAGCGTAAGCATGGAGATTTGGTTATTATGTAGAAGAGTTATAATAAGAAATATGACTGCAAAAGCAAAGCAGTCAGTTGAAATTGGTCTATAATTAAATGCTTAGAAAATTCTGTGCTTAGCTCATTTTAAAATCAAGTGCTTCTTTGTAGCAATTTCCTTTCTTTAATTACAATTTCCTGTCTAGTTTGACATTTACAATGCAATCTTGGGGGACATGTTTGTGATTTATTATTCTTGCTCCTATCAGGATATCACTCGGCAGAAATGAGTTTATAAAATAAGAGCTCAAATTATTATGGCCTTTGACCAATAAAGCTGGCTCATAATTTCAGGCCTGAGAAAAGATTAACATTTTTGACAATCAAATGCAGAATTACCAGTGGGGGACAATTTTGAAAACTATTTCAATTTTCTGAAACATTGTACATTTTTAATAAGGAATATATAACTCATTATATATTGGAGCACAGGCTTAAGAGTAGAAAGAGCACTAGTGAATTGTAAAGCAAACCTGAAAGGAAGACTTTAACATCTAACATTGTTTAGCCTCCTCTGAATGAAATTGAAACTGCTAAATCAACATTACTTGAAAATTACCTAATGGAAGAGATATAAAAGCTCAGATAAGTTCACAGCAATGCACTCTCCCTTTTCTTTAGCATTCCTGACTCTATAGGCTAATTCATCCAGAAAAGCAGGGGGAAATTTTCTGTTTGTTTTTTTTCAGTTCTTACTGAACAACTTTTCTTCGTGGTTATTATTTTTCTATTGAGGTCTCTCATTTAGAGAAACAGATGCCCCTGCTAAACTGCATATTACATGATTTATTCTGCTGTCACTGCTTTTCCAATGACTTCTTTGTCCCTGATTCAGGAAAATGTCATTGTTCAGGACAACAGAGAAGTCAAAATGAATTCTCCATGACTTATGCACATGTTCGAAGTTTAAATGTGAACTTGTCTGTACCACAAAATAGGCATCTTGCCTTGTGCTTTGTGAAGAGTGGGTTCTTAAAATCTCTATCCAAAGTGGTAGGTGTGTTTTTAGTGTTAATTTGATGTAATGTCAAAATGGGTGGTCTATAAAATTATATTGAAGGAGAGAGAAATTATATTGGCAGGGAAGAAAATCTGTATCTTTGGAGATCTTTAAAACAGCTCATGTACGCATTGCTGGGAGGTGCAAATGCTTAGCACCTCTCAAAGTCAGGCTGCTTTTATTTAGATGCCAGCATATAGAGTTAAGAGCCTATTTTTAAGTACTGTGAATTAAAAATCATTATTTTAAAGAATCTGTCCTCCTTCATGCCCAAGGAGCTGAGAAAACACAGCATTACTTTCTCACTTTCGTCTTACTGAAGCGAAGTAAGTGGCACAGCTCTGACCCCAAGCAGTTCCTGGGTTAATGACAGGGGCAGGAGTCCAGCCACAGCGTTCCAGAGCTCCTGGTCCCCTGTTCACCTGCCCGCACCACACTCCTTAGTTACAAGCACACAAAATTTCTGTCCTTCCAAAGCACTCTCAGAGCCAATCAGATTCCATAGGATGTATTTTACTGCAGTGACAGGTTAAAGTAAATGCTTGAAAATCTCTCTTTAGGGCACCCGGTTTAATTTAATATTTGATGTGGGGAGGATGCAATAGGGAAGTTGGATACACCCGTGAAGAGATGGTAATGAGCATCTGCACCGCTACCCTGAGCAAGGTCTGTGTGAGACCTTGCGGGAGTGAGGGGCCGCTCTCTTCCCAGAGACCAGGTCCAAGGCAGATCCATGAACCGGTTAAAATATATAGCTCAGAGCCAGGGAAGAGGAAGGATGGGTCTACAGAAGTCTGCTTATTTGCTTAGAAAAATATCTGAGTAGTTCTAAAAAGCAATATAGTGTCTGGAGTCAATACTTGCTACAAAGAAGAGGAGGAGAGTGAATCTGAGTGAGTAATGAGACCAACATATCTTCATCATCCAGTGTCAAAACAGATTTGAGTTTTGATGGCTGGATATGTTTGACTTTGGACTATGACCATTAATGGTGACTGGAGAGCCATTTTCTGCAACATTTTCCATTGCTTAATTATTATTCTTAGAGAGTTACCTTTGGAGGGAGGAGTGTTATTAACCTGTCATCTCTGCAGCTTGATCTTAAGATAGAAAATAATCAAGAATGCCATTATTATCTAGGCTGGAAAGGCACACGTTATGAACTTGAATATCTTCTAGCTATAAAAAGGCTTTATGCAATCATAAACCTGGAGAGGTTACACAGGAGTTGCACATGCCAGTACGCACCCACCAAAACTCTCTGTTCAGTCAAAATCTGAGATGTGACAGGTCATGCTCTGCCACCTCTCATTAGACACTGGCTAGGAGGCCAATACTGGCAGTTCAGTCCAAAGGCTTTGAAGTTTTTCTAAACTTTCCGAAACTTCTAGAAAAGTTTTCCCTATTGAATAGGTTCCAGTTCAGAAATCCACACTGTGTTCTAATTTGGCTTGAATTCCTAAATAGAAAGAATTCAATCATTTTTCCAAAGTCTTCTCCCTTTTCTTTGAGGGTTATTATGTACTCTTTAATTCTGGGCAGAATGAACTCCCATACAGAAAGAAAAACACATTTATGAGATGAGACTCCTCAGCTGATGTGAATCAGCAGAGCTTCACTGGTGTCAATGAAATTATGCTCGTTTATACATGCTGATTACTTGGCCCTTAACGTAACAAAATTTTTCCAGAGGTGTGTGTTTTGACTCTGTTAAGTCTTTCAATCCACATATGGATAATATATACATATTTTACTTATGCACAGATGTTTTAGTCCCTGGACAGAAACAGTCATCTGGGTGCTGGCAGAATTCCTCTGTGCTAATGTTATTCTTTTAAAAGTCATACCAGTTACAGTTTCAGGCACAGCCAGTGACAAATAGAGCAGCGCAACTTTGCTCAGGAGCATACCACAAAGAAAAAGAGGCAAACCATTTTGTTGAGTGGTAATTCCCCTTTGGCGTCATCACTGTAACAAGCCTGCCATAGATGAATGTGTAATAATTCTGTTGTCCTCAGCCACAGCTGGCAATTCTGTGGTCATAGCAAGCTCCTCTACTTGACTTCGCTACAGTTGTAGGTTTCCTGATAGACAGAATTAATAAATAGTTATAGGCTTCTCTTCTATTCTTAACCGACTATCTCTTATCTAGCATCTAGAGTTTCTGCTTCAGAAAAAGAAATGGTACAAATATCTCAAGGTATTGATTCCTTTTTAGTATCAATGTTCCCTTGTCTGTGGACAACAAATGTAAAAACAGTCTGGTGGGAAAACAAGCATTTGTGCTGTTGTTCTAACCTTAGCCTAGAATGCCTTCAGCAACTGAGATATATTAGGAGAACAAGACTTTCAACATGGAGTCCTTTAAAAAATCCACCCCTAAGTTCTTTATTTAGGTACTTATTTGTAAGTGGCCTTGTTTCCAAGAATGCGAAGCAGCTAGCACCCCTCACTGCTTTCACCTGGATCCCCAGGGTTAGACCTCCTCTCCCAAGCTTTGCTTTATAGACTCATATGGAGGCACACTGTGTGATCGGAAGAACTGAGGCTTCATTTGTGTTCTTAACAGTGGAACAAGTCACATTGTCTGGCCTGGACAAAACATTGACCTGTTTTAATTCCTGAAGAGAATCAAAGCATTATCAACCATTACCCCAGAGACTGCCTTTTGGGTGTGAGCCCAAATACAGAGATGGTCCTTTCCTCCCTTAGATCACACGTTAAGTATATCTCATCTGACTCTCCTTGAAATCTGTGGAGGTTCTATCATTAAGTCAACAGTAGGCCCACAGTTTATTATTTGTAATATATTTCTTGTTTGTTCAAACCGAGCACTGCTTTTGGTGTTTTCCAAATAAATACAAAGTTCAAGAGGGAACCTGATTCCAGTCTCCATTGTGTTTTCCATGGGTGTAATACCAACAGCATCTGGTTTACACCAGTTAGAGTTCAGAACTAGGCTCAGCATCCTTGCTCCTGTGTTTCAACTCTGCTCAGCAATGAACAAATGAAGGAGAGACTGGTGTGCGGCAAACAGCAGCACTATTGGCCTGGGAATTTTTGCACGTTTTGCTATTTCCTAATGTTTGTTTGGATTTCGCATACTGCCCAGGCAAAATTAATTGCCTGCACATTTCTGAAAATTTGGTCCAATGATCTCTTTTTTTATTTCCTGGACTATGTATGCTTTTGGCTGCCAAAAATAACTCCAAGAGACAAGTCACATGGAAGCTGGGATTATGCATGGAATATAATAGTAGTACTCTTATGCACAAAGAGTGAGCAGGCTGCCGATTGTAATATGTTTAAGGGTCAACAGAAATCTATAAGTGGTCAAGAAACAAGACAAGCATCGGCCACCAGTCTGATGGGAAAAGCAACATCCATTAAGTCCATTAAATTTAACATTGAAATCAATGTTTAAACCACAAGAAGTAATTAGTGTAATTCATATTACAGACCTTTGGATTTTTGAAACCAGGTTTAATTATATTGAAAAATGACAGCTTCATTTTCCCTCTATGGGTAGGTTACTACCATGTTCCCGATACTTTTATTAGGGCCGGGTGCCGATATCAGGTTTTTAATGACATTAAGCAAAGTAGTGTTTGAGCCATTTGAGGAACAATAAATCAGGTTAGATTCTTTTTGAATGGAGACAACACAGATCAAGTGGCTTTTAAATCATTTTCCTTTATCACTGTGAAGTAGAGCTGTTCACTTGAAACGGCAGCCCATGAAAAAAAAAAAAAGTTGTAGAGTGATATTTGGATTCCCTGGCTTCCTCTCCCTGCATCAATGGACAATTCATGAGCTACTGCTAAGCTCTGGAAAGGTATCTCTATAATCCTTTGCCAATACAAACTCCACATAACTTTTACAAGGTCTTTCATTAGCAGTCTCAGATTTGAAGAAAGATCAAGTGATACTGCATTTTCTGAACTTAAAACCCTTCAGTGTTGTGGAAGGTGTTGACAAGGATAGTAAATGTGGCCGTGAGGATGCACACAAAATGTTAATTTTCAGAATATTTTCATTGCTGGTTTTGTGCAAGATAAAATATTTGCCTTATTTCTATCTTCTTTATGTCTTTCCACAGTCCTTATTTGTCTCTTCTTTCTTGAGCCACATTCTTTTGCTTCTTCTGTTTGATTGGGGATATTTTCTTTGTGGGCTGAGTGTTTGCGAAGCTATTAGTAAAGCTCCTGGAAAAACAGTGATGGTTTCTCCTTCAGCTTCCATTAACGCAAAAATACTGTGTGAGTATGCAAATAACTGATGTTAAAATTAGTGCCTCTTGCTCTGAGTCTGTTCCTGGTTCTACCCTGTATTTGGGAATCTCATATCACTGAGCAACGGGCCTCCTTCGCCATTATGCCATTGTGCAGAGAAATAGGAATGTAAATGCTCAGCCTGGGGTTATAACTGAGTGTACTGAAGCCACAAGCATGCCCTGATTCTGCTTCTGTGTACCTGCTGAGCAACCCAAAGTGTCTGAGTGTAGGAGTGTGTGGCTGAAGATTGTGTAGAAAACCACCACGGAGTGGCTAGCTGCTTGGCTTCTCTTGCTGTGTGGTCATTCGTTTAAACTGATAACAAAAGTGAAGTAAAAACCACCAAGTTTAGGTAGCTTTAAGTTGTTTGAAAATATGATATAAACCCCAGCTTCTCCCTACATCAGAGAAAACAAATTTCAAGAGATATAAAGTACATGATACTTCCTCACAGACTCTACAAGGCCTTGGACCTCACCGGTACCTTCCCGCTGCGGAGGCCCAGGTGATTTGCCGTTGCAGTCACGGTGATGCTTACAGGTTTGTCCTCATGCCAGTGCAGGTCAAAGACATGGTGGAGCAGCAAGAACCCAGGAGAATGCTCTGCCATGTCTTTGGAAGCAAAAGATGAAGCTTCCAAGTAAGAACCCAGGAAATATAACAGGTGTTATTGCGAAGAAGGGTGATGAGCCCTGTGCAGGAATGGCACTGTCAACAAGCCGTAGGGATGGTGGTGCAGAAGACAGAGGGAAGTAGTGGAACAGTAGAAAGAAAGCAGGGGAGATGTGGTATGATTTGAATCATGGGATCATTGTGTCAACCCTTTGGGTGAAAAACTTGTTTCAGCTGGTAGAGAAGAAAGCCCAGTGTTTAGGACTGAACACTTCCGAAGCACTATGTGCCACCAAGTGACTGTTATGAAAACAGCAATTCTCTGTACCACTCAGGAGCTTTTTGCTGACCGTGGGGGTTATGAATGCAGGTATGAGATCTCATTCTAGGGCATGGGAAATAGTCTGTGTGTGGAATGAGAAGATTCCAGACCTGTACAGAGATTCCCAGCATAGATTTCTCTTTGGGCATATTGATACTGTATGGGGAGATGTACACTCATCCTGCCCATGCTGTTCACTGAAAAAAATCCTTCTCAGGAGGGATTATTATCTCAGGCTTGGTGCCAATGCAATCACATGGCTTCTGTCAGCTTGGAGCGTGGGCAGAGCTTGCTCATGGCTGTTTGCAATATGTGGTGTAAACATACCCAAAGAGTAATAGCAGGTGGTAGCAGAGGAGGTGGATAGAAAGGAAGGCTTGGAACAAAAGATGTTAAGCTTCATTTGGTATATGATGAGCCAAATTCATCATTGGTGCTACGCCCCGAAGTCAGTGAAGTTACGATAATAAAATTAGTCAAAAGAGTCGTATCCATCCCTGGCACTCCGTGCAATGCCTTTGATCTGATGAGGTTTATGTCATGGCAACATTTTGCCTGCTAAACTCAGAACATGATGCCTCCAGGGTGATACATTGGAAAAAACCTCACAATGGCACTGGGAAGTCACGAGCTAAGTTTTAAATTTACATTTCAGACTGAAATCCTGGCAGAGTTTTCTTTCTTCCTGCATATTTGCCTCAAATGATAACAATATAATGAAATCTTTGGCCATACATTCAGTGCTCAAAATGGGATTAATTTCTTTCTGTTTGGCTAGTCCAAATAACTGCACATGAAGAGTTTATGCAATAGCAGAGGTGGTTATTTTGCCTTGGCGATGGTTTTGTCTGGAGTGGTGGAAGAAACTGAGGTAACATGAATATTGTATTTAGCTTTCTCCATCCACAGAAGAAAAAGCCAGTGTTTCATTTGGCACTCTCTACTTATTAAAGTGTTCTTTTGCATTGCTTCCCAGCTTCAGCTCTGCAACTCCTGAGCAGGCCAAAAACAATTCTTCTCACCACACTTCTTCTTTTTAAAAAATAAATACGCTAAGAAAAAGCTGACACAAAACTCAGAAATACAAACAAATACAAAACCAAAGTAAATTCTTCTCTCTTTTTCATTATTCAGTAAACACACTCAGAAGTTATACTGGTTAAACCAGATCCTGGTTTAAGTTTACCTAGCTTGAGTGAGTTCAGTGAAATTCTCTCAATTTACAGCCGCTGAGAATCTGGCCCTCGTTAGTAAAGGGTTTAAATAACATAGGACCAGCCAGGCTTCAGGACTGTGCTCTCTCTCAGCAACTGAGATTGGTGGTCTAGAAGGCTGAAATGGCTGACCACCAGAAGGGATAAATTGCAAGGAATGGATGCTTGGGGACTTATCTGATAAGCAGCTGCAGCTCAGAAGGGATTTTACATTTTGGGTTACCCAAAAGCACAGTTTTGGTGTTGTTCCGTAAGAGGTATAGGCTATTGTCTTTCTCTGCTTTCCCCCTGCCTTACTCATCCCATGGTAAAGAAGGGAGATGGTAGCTTTGCTGTATGAGATGTTCTCTGGTCTTGAGATCCCATACTTAGGGGAACAGAAGTGTGCTTGGTGCCCATGTGCCCTTGGCAAAACAGCATCTGCAAGGCCAGAGCTCCTATGTGGATATACGGATTATACAGGCATGCTCTTTGTGTGTTACTCTCTACTAACTCTTGAACCTGTTGTATGGCCTCAACAAAACTGTATGAGGGAGAGATCTCACAGTTATTTAACTCCTGCAGTTGTGTGCAAAAACATGGAGCCAAAGGAAAAAAGAGGCAAGATTTGTATGTACATACACAGAGAGACACAGAATGGGACCACTGTACCTTCTGCTTGGCGCAGGCGGGTAAGCAGGTAGATAACTAAACCAGCCACTGTATGTGCTGTCTTCTCTCTAGTCAGTAAAAGTAGCCAGGGGATCTGGGAAGAGCTGGGGTGCTCTGGGACTGCAGAGGCCAGGGGAAAGAGCTTGAGTTAACATAGTGGAGTGTGTTAGGAACCAATGGCAGAAGTCTGGAGGAAAGCAGTGTTTGTGTGAGTTTTACTGTTTGAGCAACAACTCTTTGTAGCTGATGAAGCTAGAGGCCACATATGTGTCTGGTCCCAGAGAAATGAAAAAAAGCTTTTTATTATCATTTTTGCTTCTATTTATAAACTGTCTGCTTACCAGGTGACTCAAGCAGGTTACTGGGCTTTGAAAAAGTGCTGGTGTGCAGCAGAACATGTAATTTGCAAGTGATATATCAGACAGAAGTAGTTGCTTTTTTCTGCTATTGAAATTTCTCTGAGCAGATCAGAATTTGGTTCTCTGTTAGCTTTTTGTTCAACAACCTTTTGGAAGTTGTTTTCCTGTTTGTTTTTTTTTCAACCCCACTGGGAAGCGGTTTAATGCAAGTAGCCCACGCTCAGTATTCACGATTTTAGCTGTGTTGCCTCACCGCGACTGGGCAGATGATTACATGTTTGGATTAACAAGAAAGCAAGTGCATCTGGCTCAGATGTCACCCATGAATTTCAGATTCCTTTCCCACTAGCACCCACCATATATGAGACTTTATAATGTATTTTGTGCAATTTATTCTTATTCAGATTTGTATTAGAGTTGTGCGGAGTGATTCCAGACAAGACAAAGGCCAATATACTTAATTAAGGTACAGACCTTAATAGATGCAATCTATTTGAGTTTATAATTGAGACAGGTAAGGGACAAGGAGGAAATGGAAGCACAAAGGGGTAAAAGGACTTGGTCAAGGTCACATCTGTGTTAGTAAAATTTGATCACTCAAATGTTCATGGAAAGTAAATACAAAAGGAGAGCAGTTGGCCAAAGGAAATTAATTTTAAAACCTGAATGAAAATAATCGATAGTATTCACCCACTGTGTCCCAGATGCCTGAATCAATTTGATAACAAACAGTTTGTTCCCTTTTTTAAGTTATTTGTGAAGAAGTGGCTTGATTGCCAGTGTGCCTAATTCCAGACATATGCCAATTCCCTCACGGTAACGGAGCTGCGCTGCTGCATGCCAAGACTGAGGCAGATACTCAGCTCATTCCTGCTAGATTTTTCCCAGAAGATCTGCAGTCAAATCCCTGTTTAATGGCTATCAGACAAACATATGCATTGCTTCGTGGATCTACTTTCTATTCAGTGTAAACATGTAACAGTAGCTTGGTTGCTGACCCACGGTTGCAGCCCTGTTTCTGAGCACATGCTTTAGTCTGCCTGAGCGTAGCACGTAATTCAGCGGCACTTGGGTGTTCGCTGGGAGTCATTTGTGCTGTGACATCTGGGATGACTTCTAGAAGAGTGGTCTGCCCCTAGTCCCTCTCCCAGGAGCTGGCTTCATTAGCAGATGGCCTGCTGGAGGAGACTGCAAGAGGGCTGAGCTCAGCAGAAACTCTCTGGGCACAAAAAAGTCCTTTCCTACAGAAACTATAAGGCTGGTGCTGCTGGTCTGTCAGCTCAGACACTCCCCAGGTGCAGCAGCTGGGCAGATGTGAGAGGCACAGAGAGTGTTTACAGAGAAATGGTCACAGATTTTTCTACCAGACATTGCCACAGGTGTCCTGCATGTGGGTCTCACTGCAGCAGACAGCACGCTGCGGGGCTGAAGCTCAAAAGACTCTTTCAGCAGTTGCATCATTCCTCAGCTGGTGCTGACATCAGTTGAGTACAGATATCTCAGAAACCAGGGAGGCTTCTTTGCACTAGGTGGTGATTTGGCCCATTCTATGTAATCTGTTTCTTTCTCTTTTTTTTCTTTTAATTTTTTTTTGAGTAAATGCTATATATTACCTTTGGGTTAACAGCTGCTGTATGTTTTGTTTTGGGTTTTTTTTCATTTCCTCTTACTTAGATAAAATTTACCTTTGAGAGGTGAGTTCAGCTTACAGTTTGACTGAAGTTTTCAAAACAAGCAGTCTATTTCAGTTGTTTTTTTTCCTGAAAGCAACAAGAAATTGAATGTATTTTGGAGTACTGAGGATCTGTGGGACAACTATACCTTTCTGCAAATTATCTGTCCTATAGCCTACTAGATGAGTGCTGCAGAGATCTCCAGAGAATATAATATTGCGAATATATGATTGCAGATCATTTGGTCTAAAACATCAACCATCAGATATTTCCTATACTTAGTCACTATCTGCAGAAGAGCTGTTCATTAAGTCTTTGCAAATTCATATTTCTTTGCTCATCTTGCTAGATTTACATCAATCCCATAGTGTTGTTTTTCCATCCTCTTTGAAAATTGAGTCACCGTGTCAGTGGTTCATGTGGAAAAGAACAACATGTGCATTTCATCTTCTTTTGGCTGTTTTGCTCAGGTAAGCAACTACCCTTCACTGAAAGCAAACCTAACCACAAAGGTCTGCACTAACGCTATCACCAAAAAGGGATGGGTTTGGTACTGACGCTCCTGGGGAAGAGTACGATATAGCCCCAGTAGAAACTGGCTATGCTGTGTATCTGTCTTGCACAGACATCTTTATTAATTTAAAGTTCAAAGACAACTGTTTCTTTCTATGCCTGTCTTCTCTGTGCAGGGCATGCATAACCTGTTCGTTGCTTCATTCACTTTTGTAACTACCACTGCTATTACTGTTTCCTGTAAGAAACCATGGAATTGCATTTTGAATATTTACCATGTAATTAAAGGATATAAAATAGTGTCATTATAGGCATCTTCCCTGTTAAACAAGCATGGTCATAAAATATTAAGGAAAGCTAGATCAATATATTGAAGATACTCACATACGAAAGTGTTTTTTGTAGGTCACAGGAATTTATAAAAGAACTTGCTGCATATTACAGAGCTCTGAGCTGTATGACCATGTTATACCCCTGTGGTTATGAAAAAATTATGCTCATCAAGTTATTGGCACACAACCGACTCTTTACATAGAAGAGTGAAGCTTGGTGTTAAATAATGCCTAAAAGTGAATATAAGGCACCTTGTCTACTTCAAATGGCATCCTCCCAGGAAATGCAAAAATGTCAATATACTATAGTAGCTTATGATCTCATTTAAGTGATTCAACTCAACAAAATTTCAATGGCAACATTCCTTTTTTTCTGCATCTGCTGACTTTCTTTTCTCTCTGAATGGCAGTACTAGGTTTGGATTTTTTTTTTCTTCTTTTCCTTAGGACTATGTTGTGGATGGCAGTCTGTCCTGATGAAAAAAGAATATGGTGTGTTAAGCTGTTAGAGATTAATAGAGGCCAAGAAATTAATGAATGCCATAGACTATATAGCTGTAGTCTGGGGAGGGGAAAGACCTGTGCAGTATTAGGCTGGCGGGTCCACCCCCTGGGGCTCATGTGGGATTGTTTCCTGCCGTAGATGCGTTTTTGCCCAGTCTACCTTAGGTTGATTTTTCATAGAAAAAAGTATCTTTCCTGTTAAATTACCTTACACAGGAAGTGTAGGTGGCTTATACTTCCCAGTCATATCAGTGTCTGAATGGGATAATTGCTTTGGCCTCTAGAAGATGTTCTACTTATTTACATTTGAGTTAAGCACTGATCATCGCCTCTTTATGGTTTCACTGCAGAAGGAAGGTGGTGGCAGTGAGCAGATAAATCACAAAAGACACGCCTCATCTGACTGATCTCTGGTCTCACTTCTGCCCTTAGAAATAGCGTAATAGTTCAAGTTTATAGCCTCTGTGGATTAGAAAAGCACCCTTATGTTGTTGAAAAGAGAAAATGTCCATAAACAGTCTTATTGACAGTTATTACTGTTGCATCACTGAAGAGCGGGGCTCATTGTGCTAAGTGCTGTGCAAATGTATTTAAGAGGGCTTCCCTGCTATAAACAGCAATATTTTTGTTAGAAGTAGAAGGTCTTGATGTTCCTATGACCTTCTTTGCCATATTTCACAGCTCAAATAGCACATGGGCTCTCATGCCTTAGTAGCCATCAGAACAAACTTTCAAGACAGGCACATTTTTGTCATGCGAGTACTTCTTTATATCTTCTGTCTCCACTATGTTTGGAGTTTTGCTGTCTTTACTACAGGGACAATTTATCACACTCTACATTTTCAAAAAGTAACAACCTGAAGAAAACAGAGTGAAGAAACCTAATCAGATTGAAACAAAAAATTGAAGTTGTCTTATTTTCAGGACAAATTATTTGGATCTATAGCTTTTGATCTTTTAGAATAAGTACAGGGTCAGATTTTTTGTGACTTATTTAGAAGGCACTACAGAAATACTGGAATCAGCAGATGCCTATAACTGTATTCTAATCAGAAAACAAAGTTCTTTACCCTTTCTGTAGTTTGTCTAGCGATGCAGAATGCCCCTAACCCACACATGGCTATGTCAACATCTAAGGACACAAAGGTGCTATAAGCATTCTAGAAGCATGGTGCTGGGTAGGCCTGAAATATCAGGTGTACTTTCTATCCTTGGGTTTTTTACTGGAACATATTTTCTTTGTCCCCTTCCTTCCTTACATGACAACTCTATTACATACTGTAAAGTACTCTGTCTTTAGCTTTGGTAACAGCATTGCTCATGCCCTGGTCCATTCATTCATGGTTCAGGGCTCCTTTCAGTCCTTTCCAGCAATGCCACAGCCTGGCCAGATATTTTATTGTGTTGATAAACTGTTTTCTTTCCCTTTGACCAACTCTTATCTCTCAACAGTCTCAACGTTTTCTTTGGTGTGTCCCTTTCAAAACAGAGAGTTCATAACCAGGTCAGCGTCAATAAGAAAGGTGAGTGGAGTGCTAGTCTGTGCTCAGGAGCCTGCTGGCCAGTTACAGAATCTGTCACATTTATTCAAATGTAATCAGCTTTTAATGGCCTTATTTATTAGTCACTAATCTGTTTACTTCTGGAGAGCTAGAAAAGATAGCTCCCATAGTAAGATGTTAGTATTACGTGGTTAGGCACAACTTCAGAATGTCTGGATCTGTATCTTGCTCTTTGTGGTGGACTAGGACTGCACAAAGCTTGTTCGTTAATATCTGGGTTTAAGAAGCAGGAGTCTGGATGAGACTTCTGGCTGTGGGGTAGATTTTCTGAGTGCCCTTGGGTGACTCAGTTACTTTGTTTCACTGCCAGACTGATGTAATGTTACATGCCTAATGTAGGGCTGAGGAAATAAATTAATGGATGTCTGTGAAGCATGCAGATCACTGATGTACTGATCGGTACTTCTGAGAGACACCAGCAGAAAGCTTGTTGGGAACAGAGGTTGGCTTGTCAGGTGAGAGAGTGAGAAAATCATCCGAGAAGTGGACAAGAGGCTGGTAAAAAAGAAGCAGGAGAGAGCTTGGAAAAATTAGGGCTGATGTAACAAAAGGCATTAATGAGCTGTTACAGAAACGCTAAAGAAATCTGCGGTTTGGATGTTCCCTTCAAATTTGGACACTTAGAGCTCTCAAATAATCCCACCAAACTTGAGTAGGAGAAGTCTAAAGGAAGACATCCTGAAAGTCAGGCATACAGAAAAAATCTATAGACGAATATCCACATTAAGTAAGCCCTGAAAAGCACACACAAACATACTCCAATGAAAAGCTACGTTGTAATCCTTCCTGTATGAATTATAGTACATATACAATAACTGCAGTGAATTCTGCAGGGAATGTGAGAATGTAGGTACCTATTCAGATTGGAAGCCATAAAAAAAGGAACTTCTAATGACAAGTGGATCTGAACATTTTTTGAAATAAGTAAAATAAGAAAGGGAGCAGAGGGAGTGAATTGCATAAGGAGCAGAAAATCCTGAACCCATGCTGGCCCAAAAGAAGTGTCAGAAAGAAAGAGCTCCTTTAAGTAAAAACACTCCCAAATTAGACCTTTGTCTGACCAATTCAATAAGAAAGGAACAGGGAATAAGGAAAGTCATTCAAACGTGTTCATTAAGTTGCCAGAGAAATGCTTATTAAAGAAACCCTCATCTTGATTCCTTTTTTTGGGGGGGAAGGAGGGAAAAGGAGAAGGAAAGGAAAGACTTCTTTTTATTTAACATTAATTCTTCAGAGGCATTCTTCCTATTATTCCTTCTATTTTGACTTGCTGCTTTTGAAAAATATGTTGTCTTTTAAGTAGATTTATTCCTTTTAACAGCATTTGACATCTTTTGTCAGAAGTTCCTTCATTTTTCCAGTTTATTTCTTTAACATGTATTTGTTTAAGTGGCTTCCACTGTATTAATTGATGTGTTTGTGTCTGTTCAGAGCAAATGCATTCTCCTCACAGGGATTTTAACAGGCATTTGTTTAAGTGGGTTTTGCTTTTCTGTGTCTATTTCGGCTTGTTTTTCTGGTAGAGAAGGAGACATTACTAACATGCAGCCGACATAATGAGTCCCATTAACTCCCAATTCAGCTTGCTTTTTGACCATCTCTCTTTTAATGACTGTACTTTTCTTGACTGCAAAATTTGGGGAATAGGGAAACTGTTCGCTCTGCTGGATTTTAATACATGTTTACATCCTTCTTTGCAGAACAGCACCACCTCTCAATTAATGTTACTCTTAGCCTTAAAGGAGCACTTGGCAATAAATAAATAAATGTGAGTGTGTGTGTGTATTGGAAAACGGTGGTGTGAACCAGAATTTTGACAAAGGCTGCTGAGCATTTTTAGAGACTAAGCAGCATCTGTGTTCTAATATTTTAAAGCTTTTCCATTGATCTGCTGTTAACTGAGAAGCAAGAATTAACCTCAGTGACAGTGCTAGTAGCTCTGCAGTCTATTTTGGCCTGTTCTTTAAGTAAAAAGAGCAACCTAGATGAGAATTTTGTGCTTCACTGGATATTGAAAGATGAGGCAATAAACTGCTAAACTTGAGTAATCACACACTCCCAGAGGAATGCCTCAAATGGGGTTGGTCAAAAACCTTGAAATTCTAGCCTTCTGCACACTGCCTGGGCTTTAACATTTGATGAGAGTCATTATAGTGGGGGACTGAATACAAGTGTCTTCTGATTACAGACCTTCCATTAAAAGTTCCCACTAGTGTGCCTTTCCATAGAGAAGCGTCAATGGGATTAAAATCTCAATTCACCCCAGTCAATTCTCCAGTAACACGATTTCATTAGAGGCAGGCAGGGAGGAAAATGGACTAGAAAGCACTGAAACAGCTGGTGTATAAATTATAAAGTGTAGTTTCTACTAAGTGAACACACCTTCCGCTCAGCCACATTACTAATTAATGTGTAGGGTAGCCGATTTTATGTAAATTGTATTCTTCCTCTCTCCTGTGCTTTGGTTAACAACAGGTTCTTCTAAATCTTGGAAAAAAGAAAGATTATGCAAAGCTATCATCATATGAAAATAACGTATTAACATACTGCCTGTGAACTGTATCCAATCAGTTCCTTTTCACTGGCGTGTGTACAAAACAATTAAAATCAAATTTATATTGCACTTCTTTAATATATTCTGGCATTAATATAATCAACGAACAAGTGTTAAAAAGTCTTACAGGCCTATTCTGCTTTAAAATGATATGTTTGTTCTCAGAGTTAGTGGATATTTTCAGCTTCTTTAAAAGGACACTAAAAAAGAAAAGTTCTAGCTGTCTGAACGTGACTCTGGCAGCCATCAGCTCACCTAGACTCTGCCGCTTTTTAATGGCAGCCTCTTGTGTTCATTTTTTTATGTTGTATCTTTACTCCTGGATTCTGTCAGCTGTTCTCCATGTTACCTGCAGCGTATTTGGTTTTAGCTATTGGATGTTGATGAGTAATTGCTCATAAAGGTTACGAGACCACTGAATTATCTGGCTGACCCGCGGGCTGGCTGTGCAGCCGGCTGTTCTGGTGTCAGGCAGATGCGCACACCCAGGAGCAGGCTCTGTCTGCGTGCCTGCTGAGCCCCCATATCTCACCTGGAGACTGAGGGACAGCGCACATACCATCGCTATATCCTTATTTTCCATGTTTCATGCTCTGAGGCTATGTTTTCCCTGTCTGTTTTCCTTGCTGCTTTTGGTGTACTCTCACATGAGGTCAGATAGGAAGGACTGAGATATTTTGTCACTGCTCTCCATGCAGCAGGCTAGATCTCCAAAACCAGCAAACTGGTGGAGTAAGAGGTTTTTGTCAGCCACAGGGCTGGAATGTCTTTCAAAAGGTTATTTATTCTGTCCCCAGACATATCTGCATCTTCCCGGGACCAGTCTCCTTTCAAGCACCTCCACCAACTGGGACTCCCCAACTCCTCGGGCAGTCTTTCACAGGCTGCTGCAGCTTTACTGTTCCTCAACACCTCTAGCTACAGGTAAGACCATTTCTTGTCCTATTCACTAAGGACACCAAAGAGATTACTCTCTTCCTTGAATCTGCCTTTTACTTATTCCGAGGCCCGATCCTCCCTCAGACACATACACAAATAAATTAATGCTAGTGCCCAGCCAAGAAGATTCTTGAAACCATGATCATGAATTCACAAATGATTTTTTTTTTCCCACTCCCTTAGCAGTGCTGACCCTGCCTACAAAGACACATCCCTCTAAGGAGACCAGAAGAGAACATATTTCCTAGGAGAAATAAACAAGCGAGATCCTCATACTAGTTCTGAGCCTTTTTCTAAATCAAAACTACTATTTATGCCAAGAGGCAACTGAAAATAGAGACTGTGTGCAAGCAGGGTAGTCTTGCAGCGTCCCAGGGTCTTACAGCCCTGCAACCTACTCTTGCTTTTATTATGAGAATTCTTCAACTTAGTGTGAAATCTTCTGATTTTGTAAGTGAAATGGCAAGGGTCTGTGCATGCTCCCTCCTTGACCATTGCGACTGCACAAAATTAATTTCTGTGGTGCTTTTCCAGATGTGGGAAATGCACTGTTGAAGTCAGTGAGGATGCTGCTAGGGTACAGGCCATGGAACTGAGTCCATAAAATCGTTTCTGCAGCATATGGATTCTTTACAGTAGAGGGAGAGAAATTGTGACAGACACAGTTTGTCCACCGAAAACTAAGCTGAGACCATAAGCTCACTTCAGTTTGGACCAGGGGATAGTAACAGACCATGGATAAAATGTCAGTGCCTTTCCGTTAAGTGACCGCATGTCATCCTTACTTATGACTTCCTAACAACGAATTCAGCCAGATGGTCTGCATGATTGGCATAATTCCATTTTGAAACTGCAGATTTGAATTCTTGAAAGTATAAATGGTTGTGCATTTAAATATCCAACCTGTCAGGAGAGGAACTGTGGGGTACTTCTAGGTTACGGTGTCAGTGATAAAAGCAAGCCACCTGGAAAAGCATCAATTAGGAATCTGGTACCAAAACTCCTTACCAAAAATGGCTATTTAGACTTGCATTGGGTTTTTTTTTAGGGGGCAGAGGAGAGGAAAAAAAATGTTAGGATTCATTGCTAAATACTTTCTTTCTGCTCCTAATTTCCCACTAGATGACTGGGAGTGCAACCAAGTCAAGCAGCCAACTGACAGCGTACTGCATACTAAGCTGTAGCTCCCTGATGGTGCTGGTGGCATAAATGGTATCTGCAGACTGGCCCTCAGCCATGACGCTGGGGACAGGATCATCTGTAGTTGTCTATAGGAAGAGAGGAGGTGCAAATTCCACCCTTGGTGGTGGTAGAAGCCCGTTAACTGAGGCCACAGTTGTAGGCAAGGAGGTGGCTCTGCAGAGCCACAAATGACAGTAGTTATCTTCCCTGGTTGCTCGGCACCAGGCGAATGTTCTCTATCAGTCCCTGCAGCTCAAACTCACTGTCAGATCCTTGTCCGCTGGCTGATGGACAGCTTGGTGCTGCTCTCTCCAAGTCTGTCAGGACTTGGTAGTGCCGTCATGGTGCTCTAAGTACTCGCTAAAGGGAAGAGGATGGACACAGCACACTGGTACCCTGGTTTGTTTTCCCACTCACAGCATCAGAAGAAATGCCCTGTTGTCCTTTCAGAAACACTTTCTTTGCTGATGAACCATGGCCAAATACAGTCTGTCAGAGCACCAAAAGGGATAGGCTGACAGGGGTGCTCTGGCACAGGTGGAAAAATTTCTACAGACCTCAAGGGTGAACAAAAAACCTCAGGAGCCTCTGAAGCCAAGCCCCTAAATGGCATAACAGGGCTCAACAGTAGCTTGTCTGGTCATTTGCTGTGTTGCTCTTTTTGGAGGGGAAATGTGTATCGAAGAGAAGTTGCAGTTATGATTTTCTAGGCAGCTCAAAATACGGTTAGACGGGAGAAAAGAAGATTCTTTGTCTTTGTGTGGTGTTATCGGGAAGGTTGAAAGTTGATCCTTCAGTAATTTGGGGGTTGCAGATCTTCAGTCCAGGAGGTTCTTGCATTCCTGTATTTTTACAAGGGTTTTTTTTATGAGTGCTTTTTTGTTGCTGTATTATTTGTATCACTGTTTGCTGGATTCATGGGAAATGATCCCATTTGTCTCCAGTGGATACTGCATAAGACTCAAGATGAGAAACATGTCCATAAATTTGTTAGGATTCAATGTGTATTTTTTTTTGTGATAAGAAAGATTAAAAAAGATGGTTGTAGTTGCATTTTAATTACATTAATTAAATATCCACATTGTCTAGGACCTAGAATATCTCTGTCATGATGGGAGACATCAGAGGAATGGGATTAGAGCAGACAAGAAGAAAAGATCTCAGGCCTAAGTAGTGATACAGGGAGGATAACCCATCCTAACAAAACCAAACTGAAATGGGTGAAGTTGCCTAGCTGTAGGGGATGTTTAGTTTCTTAGCACAAATTACCTGTAATAGATTTTAATTTCTGCATGTGTTCTGTAACTATTTTTGTTTCGATGTAGCTGTGAAATTGAGTGTTTTGCTTCTGCTGTTATCAGGTCACTTCTGAAAATAAAGTGTATCTCGGAGAACAGCAATATTCTTATTATTCAAAGGCTACGTGTTTGGGCAATTATGCAAACATTGTCTTACTGTCAGTCAGTAAAAACCTTTCCCAGAGTACCTGGGACCCTTGAATTAATGAGACTTCTCATCTCCTTTGAGTGCCACCTTGCAAGGGGGCCACCTGCTGCCCAAACCCATGCCCAAAGTCCCCCACCACTGTACCTCCAGCTTGCTTTGCCGCACGGCTGTCGGCTGAGCGATGGTCTGCAATGGACAGCCATGCTCCTCTGCTGCACACAAGCTTAGATATGTACAGTTCTGCAAACTTCATATGCTGTTATAGCAAAAGTCAACTGAGTGACTCACATGTTGCAAAAAGCATGAAACCTTCTGGAAGCAGCATTGCTTCCCTGAAGGAAGGAAGTACAGCTTCTGTGGCCTAACCTCAGAGACGTCAGAGGCTGGCTTCCTATTTCCATCATGGCTGGAAGTTTAGGAGCATAGTTTATATAAAAGCAGCTGGAGAAAAAAGGCGTGGTGGTAATGATACTAAATTTAAACAAGGCTGATTTTTTTTTTCTCCCTAAGTAGTCTTAATGGCAATAAATGGTTTAACTTTTCAGCTCTGTGTATTTCTGCAGAAATATACTGCTGGGAAAAGGCTGCAAAAATTCTGGCCACTTTGTAAATCCCACACTGAAGAAGCACTTGGGGGAAAAAAAAAAAAGAGAAAATTTTGTGCTGACCCTCTTAAGTGAAAGCGAGTCTTGTCCTATGTATGCACTAATGAGAGCAAAGCTGAGTGATGCCCAGAGTTCATCGCAGAAGCAAACCAGTGTTATGTCAGCCAAAGCCTTCTTGATTTTTGTGAAGGTGGAGACCTTTTCTCCCTTTGTCTATTCTTATTTCTTGGTAAACAGGCATGTATAAAAATGAAAGGGGTGGCATTAAAATCCTCTGTCTTTGTGGCCCCCCTGGCTACACCCTGTGTGTGGGGTACTCAAAAGGGCAAGTGTGTCCCACAGGGAGGAGGAATATTCAGCGTTCTGCAAACAGCTTTGAACCAGCTGCACATCACACAACCACCCTGCTGAGCCACTGGATCTAGGTACTCTTGCTGGGACAAGTTCATCCACGACTATATGGGGAGCTGCTTAATTGCGCCTCATTACTTCAATTTCCTACTGGCACCGTGCACCCTGTGAGGTGCTGCTCAGGCATGCGACAGGGGCAGGGGGTTGAGCAGCTGCCGTTTCTTACACGGAAGAGGATGAGAGATAACAGTGCCCTAACCCAGCACTATTGCCTCCGCAGTTGGTGCCACTTATGAGGAGGAGCAAGCTGCTAATTTGACCCCCTCAGACAGGAGGATGCACTTGCATCAGCTGTTGCAATCTTCTCCTCTACTGGGCCTTTTGCTGAAGAGGACGGTGCACTCCTGACAAACTGCCCCTGGGCAGGTATTACCTTCACCCCTTTTGGAAATCTGGTAATGTCCATGCTTGTGCCCTTTTTAAGAAGGTTTAATGCTTGGAAGCATCTCAGCTAAACTCTCCCAAAGAGGAGTATTTCCTTATTTTAACAGGTAACATGAGCCATCTATTTTTTCCTTATCCAGGTTGTGTAACCTGCACCTGCAACCTCAGTCGAGCATCCCTCCGAAGCCTCCAGCTCCAATTCTTTTTCGTCAGGCACACAAGCTCCAGCTCAAGTAGACATAGCCTTCCTGTTCCTCCCTGGTCCTGTGGAAGTCCTGAATCCCTGCTGAGAGCTTTGTTGCTATGAATGGTCTTATATCCTTACAGACATTCTTCCAGTTCTTTGATTGATGTATCGTCCTCAGCTTTCATTGTTAACGAGGACCCATTATGGAATTTTGATCCTATAGGTAAATATGCAATATCTGCCACTTAATGTCAATGTTTTCAGAGTACCACAAAAGCTGTTAGAAGAATTAATCAGTTTTTGATTTTCATGGGACAGTGGGCATGTGAGAGAGAACTTAGGCAATGATATCCGTTATTATCACCCTTCTGAAACTCACCACCGCTGAGTGAAAATGAGCTTTGTGAAGGTAATCAATCACTGGTCACCACATGTGTTCCCTCAGTATAACATTAAGGGTAAAACTCACCACTTTGAACAGCATCAACACAAATTCTTGTGTAACACCAATTCTCACTCACCCACTTCTGCAAGGGAGATGAAAGAGGTGTCTGTCTACCCAGGATACTCTGGCTTCACATTTCACCACTACCAGTGCGAGTAATGACTTGCTGGACAACCATCAGACTCTCCCGACAAGGACTTTGTGCTGCAAGGTGGCATGGAGCTATGGTAGCTCTGCATGTTGAGTGAGAAGTGAGATAAATTATAACACCCAGCATCACAGCAGTAAATATGACAAAAATAAGTACCATGGTATTACAGAGAGTTCCTTCCTTTTCCTGCTGCCTTTAGTCAGGTAGCATGCAGATGATTCACAGAACAAGAAATTATTTCAGAACACCCATTATACCAGAATGTTGTGTTATCCTGAAAAAAAACCTGCTTAAGTTCCCCCAGAGGGTATTTTAGAATTGATGAGGGATAAATTCAGGTAGATGCTGGTGTCCATTGTGTGAGACCCTACACATTGAACATTTGGCAACCCAGAGACAAAAGATAGGAGAAAGCCATCCTTGTGAGCAGAGGTTTCTTGGTTGGCAGCATGTGAGAGCAGAGCTAAGCTGGGCAAGGCTTTTCCATCTGGGTCTGTCTTCTCTGGTTATGCGTATGTAAAGGTGCCCAGGTGATTTTCATGGCACGGGCTTTGCAGGCATGCAGTTGCTGCATCCTGTCACTGGAGACTAAGAAGCAGTGGCAGGTCATCACAAAGAGAATTAGCTCATATATTTTGACAGGTGAAGCTAAATAAAATGAAATTATTTGACAGGAAGTGAAGCCAAAATGCAACAAAGGAATAGACTTGCAGGAATATCAGGTTACCAGAGGGAAAAAAAATACAAGGATGAGAAATGTATATACAAATAAATAAATAAAGATAGATATTTTTATAAATCTGTTTCAACTTCACTTAGTTGGACTAGCTCAGAGTTCTTTGTTTCTTGGCCTGTTTGGGTAAGGCAGTGCTACTATCACAGTAAGCACTTCCACTTCTCGATACAAAGTAAGAGGAGTGTTTGTGACTACTCTTCCCTAAGGGAAGAAAGAGAAATGCTATATGGGGCACAAAAGCAACAGTGGATTTCTTAACATATGGTCTTTTCCAGAGTGAGCACAGACAGCTTTCTGCTCTGAGGAAACAAGGAAGAGCTTTGCAACTAGTATTACCAAGTGGCTAGAGACTTTCTTGACTCTTTGTTGGAAAAATCACAGACAAGCAAAGGAGAAAATTTATCCAAACTTACAGCAAAGAAATGCCTAACATTTGAATTAGAAAAAGAAAAAAATCATAAACTACGCAGGCAGTATGGCATGCAACAGAGGGTTTTCTCATTAAAGATGCTGACAACATAAAAAGTAGGAAAGGCACCGTGTCAGTGCAGCTGCAGCTGGTCACAGCAGCGAATAGCTGGCTGTTTCTGAGGACCACTGTTGTGATCCCTGGGAATGGTGTACAGATGCATGGCAGAACCCAGCCTTGTTAGGCTGTACCAGCCTGCAAGCCTCCAGCCAAACAGCCTGCCATTTAGTGTACATGTCCCTTGGCTGCACACAGCAAACACAGGCCATCTGTGAGAAAACAGGATCCCCCTCCTGTGCCTGGGCAGCGCAGTGACACTGCCCGTGGGACACTGCTGGACCATGGGCTGGCGCACAGTCAGCTCCACGAAGGCAGGAGTTACAGCCCAAGCGGTGATTGTGAGAGTTGGCTTTGATACCTTGGTACCCAGAGCCCTGGGAGTCTCCCTGAAGAAGCGCAGTCTCGTGTGTCAGCGACACCGAGATGTGCAGAAGATGGGCTCTCCAGCATCAGAGTAAGCGGGAAGAGTAATGTCACCGAGGCAGCTGGAGAGATTATGGGGAAAATGGAAAGAGAATTTAATGTTGTACGTATTTAGGCAGGTAAAAGTGCCATTTGGAGACCTGGGCAGAGGACTTAAAACATGAATAGGTTTGTTTTCTTTCAGAGAGTGTTTTTTAATCTGTTTTGTTCTGAAAATATTGTGTATTAAGCACTTTGTTGTTATTCCTGTTATTTAGGCTTTGTTATGGATGCAGATGAAAAAATCCACTTGTTATCTACTTTACTGGGATGGATTGCTCTCTGATGTTAACAGGAAATGGAGGCAGAGTCCTGCAGGAGTCATCCTCTGCTGTAAGTGTGCAGTCTTATTAATCACTTTAAAATGTTCCATGGCTCTCAGAGTTGCCAAGATCTCTTTCAAATCTGAACTGAGTGTGAAGCTATGAAGTAAGAAGGTCCACTTGAGCTTGGAGAGAGTCTAAAATAAAAGCTCTAGGAATGGCAAGCTGCACTGCATAGGTTTGTGGCCAAGAAACTGCCAGAATGCCACAGAAGGGACATTTTCATTTGGAATTTGCCACAACAGTGTGCCTGGCACCAAAAATGGTGGCACGATGGGAGGTGAGGAAGGAGTCCAAAGCCAGGTGCTGTGACACGTTGCCCTACACACGGCATGGTCATCCGGCTCTCCCGCCCATATTACCCACACCACCGGCCCTGACAGCCACACTCCAGACCCACTTGCCCTTATTCCTGGCTGGGAGCTGCCTGCAACCGCCTCCTGCCCAGTAGCTTTTCCTGACAGCACATTTCTACCAGCAGCACAGACTTCAGGAGTGGAGGTATGGGCCAGTTTGCAAGCAGGGAGAAGGTGAATGCACGAGTGGCAGCAAAGGGAGCGGGTGCACGTCAGGAGCTCTCTCCTCCTCTGTGCACTAGGGAGGCAGGTGGCTCTGAGCCAGGCTTGCCAAAGCAAAGGCTTGTGGAAATGGGTCACCTCAAGGACACAGCAATGAGACAGGTTTTGCCAGCCGTTGACTAAATTTATACCTGTGTGTGTGCTATGAAATTTGACCTATTGCTGGCCAGGCTGTGCAGTAATGCGGAGATGGGAAAGGANCCCTTATTCCTGGCTGGGAGCTGCCTGCAACCGCCTCCTGCCCAGTAGCTTTTCCTGACAGCACATTTCTACCAGCAGCACAGACTTCAGGAGTGGAGGTATGGGCCAGTTTGCAAGCAGGGAGAAGGTGAATGCACGAGTGGCAGCAAAGGGAGCGGGTGCACGTCAGGAGCTCTCTCCTCCTCTGTGCACTAGGGAGGCAGGTGGCTCTGAGCCAGGCTTGCCAAAGCAAAGGCTTGTGGAAATGGGTCACCTCAAGGACACAGCAATGAGACAGGTTTTGCCAGCCGTTGACTAAATTTATACCTGTGTGTGTGCTATGAAATTTGACCTATTGCTGGACAGGCTGTGCAGTAATGCGGAAATGGGAAAGGAGGGCATTTCTAGAAGCCAGGGTAAACTAGCATTAGAAGTTATTTTAAAAATAACATTGCTTTGGAATTTGCTTGATGCAAACCCTGGTCTCTTCCTGATGCCAAGACACGAGGCATTGCTTAGTTTCAGGGAAATAAACAACCAACCGCCCTGAAACCCATTCAACATGAAAGGACTTTGCTATTCTTCCCTGAACAACTAGTCACTGGAAAAAAGGATGATGACAAGATACAGTATTATAAAAATATCCTCTTTCAGAACCTGTTGTAACAGATTGACTCAGCTATGAGGGAAGTACCCTTGATGTTATTTCTGTGTTCAAATGCTTTAGACATTTATCAAAGATATTGATGCGGAATACTTATGAGTCAGGTGAAAGATCCTACTTAGCTTACCTCAAACTTTAGGCCAACAGTCTTCGCAACTCTGTTCTTGCAATCCAGCCAGCACAGGTCTTGTTCCTGACATGGGGGGTCTACCCTGCCATTGCATCTCTACACAGATCGGTAAGCTAGAAAAGCGAAGAGCATAGGAATTTCAGATTTCAGATGTAACCTGACTTCTGCTCTGTTATTTAAGGATCATTTTGCATTGTGTCCGTAATATCCATTTCAGCAGAAAATTAATGGTTAATTTTACAACCATTCTTGTAAACAGGCAACTTTTTTTTACAGAACCATAAATCTTGCATACAAATGAATAGCAAGAAAATAAAGATGTATTAGGTCCACATTTTCAGATACTTTAAGTAAGCTTTTGCAGTGTGGGAGCCATAGAAACACACAGGCTTTTCTTCCTCACCAGCAGAGCTATTCAGTCAGAAGCTAGGCTCATTTCAAACCAGTTTTTGCCAAAGACTGCTGGTACCTCCAACCGAGATCTGCTGGAGGGTGCAGGCTTAATTATAAAGTATCTTCCCTACAGCTGCAAAACACTAATCCTGATTCACCGGAGTCCAGTGCCTTTGTTTGGTTATGGAAACTATTTTTTGGATATTTCAGAGTTAATCTAACGCTGATCTAAGCCATACGATGGACATAAAGTAGTATTGGAATACATTTTATGTTCTTAGTGCACGTAGTCAGGACACCTTTTATTTTTGCCGCACCTGTCTACAAGCCTACCAGCCAGTGTAACAGTGAGTTCAGCTCCGCACTGTGTTGCTATTTCAACAGGACATGAGGTTTTATCAAACCACATGTGAAATTGTGTAAAGCAGGAAGCGACTTTTCTTCCAAGGGAAGAACATTGCGTGGCAATAGTCACCTAGTACGTTCCTTCCAGCAGCAGTATGTTGTCAGCATGGACGTGCTTTTGTACCTTGTTGCATTGGTCAGTTACTTTGCTGGATGGTGGCTTCACCTAAATCCGTGGCTTCAGGGAAAGCTGGCCTGGCCCCTTGGTGAAGAGGGAAAGGCAGGCTGCACTCTGGGTTCGCCAGGATCCAACTATTCATTCTCCAGTAGTGACACAGTTCCCATCTCTCATTCAGTCGACAGCCATTACCTGCAGACGTTCCAGTTTTGTATGAATTGTGAGGTCTGTGGCCCTGAAAGTGTGTTTCAACATTTGGAAAAAACTTAAGACTAAATTAGGCACCGCAGTGAAAGGATTTAGTTTTTCCAGAGATCTCTGTGACTTCTGTAACATCCCTACCTTTACTGCTTAGACAAAAAATAGCTTTTTAAAGTTGAGGAACTTCTTGAGACTTGAATATGACTGAACTGCGGAGAAAAAGAACATTCTTTTTTCCAGAAGTTTTTCAGGAGTCTTTCCTTGTTCTGTTACCGTAAGTGTTGAACAGATCATTGTAATATATATTTTGTTTAGTGCACTATAGATGTGTCACAAGTCTAATTAAAATCTGAAACCACTGCTTTTATATCATTTATAATACTTACCATAAAAGAACACAGTATTGTAAATGAAATAAAGTTATTTGATCTTAAAGATTTTCAGGTCAAGCTGAGGGCAAGGGGACCCTGAATCATTTGAAAATTTTGAATGAAAACACAGGATAGGTATTTATTATTTAAAAAAATAATTCCAGCTCTCCCATATTCTTAGGCACTGTGGCCATTATAAAGGAGAATGAATTTTGGTATGCAGGCAGCAGAATGGAACACAGACACAGTGTTTTGCAAAACTATCCTGGAATGATATTAAAAGCTTAAAATCTGTACACTGGAATTGCTTTCTCCCCCTCAATCCACATTGGAATTTTCAAACTGAAGAAATCTATGAAAAACTTCAACCCATGGTAGGAGTCTTTTGGAAACGTAAGGCATCTCCTGCATTTACATTAAAACCTTTTTACAGTACTCTGCAATATAAAGAGTTTTTAAGTTTGTCTGGTACAACCAAGAAGTTGATAGCTTCTTCACTCATTTACATTTAGGGATGACTGTGGTTTTAATGAAGCAGAATATTCCAAATACTAATGGATCTTAAATTGCTTATTCTTACCAAGAGGTACTCCAAATAGCACATTTGCCTCAAGTGATATAAAGTGATGAGTTAATTCATGTACTTGTGTCAATTGCTTCAAGATACTGAGAATTAGCTGCATTAGTGATATGCTTTTTTTTTTTTTTTTCTTTAAATCTGTACAGGAAAGTGCATAGGAATGGAGATCGATTTAACCTCTACTGTACAGAGGAAGGGAGAAATCTGGTGGATGTCCTACAAATGTCATTGACAAGGCTAGTAAGATCTTTCTCTTTGTGTTCTCTTGCTGTTCCTTGTTATTATGCTTGAGGTACTTAAAATTTCCAGAGTACTTCATGGCAGCAAAATTTCTGACCGCAGTGAAATAACCAAGAATAGTTTGTCTCCAAGAAAGCCACATCACACGGAGCTTGAAAATTCCTCCTAGAGACCTGCACCAAAGCAGTTCTCAAGTTGCTCCAAGGGTCTCTTCTCCATTTGGACTCCCGAGCCCATCTGCATCAGGTCCTGCCAAAGCCTGCAGAAGCAAGAATAACTTGGGGACAAATGCACATCTCTGATATCTCAAACTTCCCTGGAGATCAATGGCCAGAGCACAGTGTGATTCCCCAGCCTCGAGGTTCCTCTGAAGTAGCACAGAGCAACAGGTGGCGGCTGTTAATGTGCTGAATGTGGCTTCCCTCTGTGTCCTGCCACAGAAAACAAAGCGAGCGAGCGGATCCATGCCAAACACTTTGTGAGCATGGAGCTTACACAATTGGGCTCCACCCACATGCCTCACATGGGAATTTTCTCCCTCACCAGCTGGGTTAAGATCACAAGATGGAAAAAAAGGAAGGGGGGAAAAAAAAAAAAAAAGAGCTGGAGTTGTTTTCTTTCCATTGTGGCTCCCGAGCTGAAAGTTCCTTTGCAATGGAATAATAGAATAAAGATGAGAGGGAACACTGCTGATGGCTCAAAATCTGGCACCAAAGTTTATTTTTCCTAAGCAGTCTGAGCCTGAACAGTCCTGTCAGACAATGTCAACAGAGGTGAAAAAAAAATGACGAAAATCATTGAATCTAGTTGTGCTCAAAAATGAATAAATGCACCAGACAGGGTAAGTATATGGCCATTAAAAATGGCATAACCCTGACTGGAAACTGAACACCCTCATATGTATTTCATACTCTCAAAGGCTTATCATGCCAGCTGTATTTTTGAATGAGCTAAGTGTCTACTTGTATGAAATGAATGCGAGTAGGCACACATAAGCTTTCTCATCAGTGTCCATACTCATAGCCGGGCATGTATTGAAGTCTCTCAACTCAGCTTGTTATAGCTATCATGATGCTGAGCCTGAAAATGCCTCTTCTCCCAGAGCAGACAAACGTGAACTGACAAGCACTGTGTTTTGCCCTTAAGGCTCCTGTCCATGGTGATGCAGCGTCAGTTATTCTCTGTAAAAGTCTCTGCGCCCCACCCCACGTGTGCTTGCCTCTTTCCTCTGTGCTCACCTAATTTGGAACCAGGTACAGTTCATGGGAAACACTGACTGCACTCCGGCACCGATGTCTTCATGCTCAGGAGGAAGATGTGCAGGTTTGGCAAAAGGCAGGTGGAATTTGAGAGCCCCGGCCCAAAAAAAAGGGATAGAGACCCACAGCATGTTGGTGCTGCTCTGTGTGCCTCACCCCGGAACCCCGGAGCCTCCACGCCTGTCGCCCATGGAAATCAATTTCCTGTTGAATGGTGCCCGTAGACAAGAACTAGATGCTCAAAGCCCCATTGTAGCCCGACACAATGGAAATAAAACCGGAGGACAATACAGATCCTGATGTCTTTACTTGCTTTGATAACTATGACACCAGTAAACAATGGTTGTTTAAGTGCACTTGCATGGTTCTTAAATTAAAAACAAGATAGCCAAGGGCAGTGAGAAGTCACTAGTGTTTCCAAGACTGGCATGCAGAAGGGCCTCTTATTGCCTTCAAGCTGGAAACAAACGCTGCAGCGTGGGGATGACCAACCACGATAACTTTGCAAGGGGGTGACAGCTTCCAGGCTCTCAGCTCTGTTGTGGTTCCCCATTGCACAAACTCCATTTACATCGTCACCAGAGCAGCAGGGCTGGACGCTGGGGCATTACAATGTGTTTGATACAGGCACCAAGACCTGTTCTGTGTG